>JAQFZI010000250.1:0-19797 GCA_034695605.1 Eupelops occultus | reverse complement strand
TTCGGGAATTGTGTCCTCAGTTCATGATTCGGACACATCCCGACTCTTAGGCTAATGTCTTTAACCACTAAAATAGTCAAAATGACTTTCCTTCACAGCTCTGGTAATGAGTTTGAAACGAATGAAAAACATTTATCTTTAAAATAAAGACTAAATGTCTTCTGTTTTTGATTCATAGGATTTTATTCAAATTTGTTTTTCATTTTTAACTCATTTTATATTTCACTTAAGGAACAGTTCTTATAATAAGAGTACATTTCATACGATTAGGGTTTAAGAGATGAACAGAGAAGCAAATTGTCGTATCGTTTGCCTCATTAATGGCAGTAATTTTGTTTGAGTTTAACTAACGCTCAAACAAATAGCTATAGTTTTGCCGACAATTTGACACAAATATGAGATTTCAGGCGATCATATCTTTTAATGACAGGTTTTTGAAGCCATTCCCTCCATAGCTACCCATATATATACAATAGTCCAACAAATTGCCTCTGAATTGTCTCATTTGGCAAACAATTGGCTTTCCTTTTATAAGTCTATCTGACAATTTGCTAGTTTAATAATAGATGAATGTTTCGGTGAAATAACAGTTAAAATATCGAAAAAAATTTGTAGA
This sequence comes from Eupelops occultus, assembly GCA_034695605.1. Classification (NCBI taxonomy): domain Eukaryota; kingdom Metazoa; phylum Arthropoda; class Arachnida; order Sarcoptiformes; family Phenopelopidae; genus Eupelops; species Eupelops occultus. The sequence continues at coordinate 19,181 of JAQFZI010000250.1, read as the reverse complement.
AAATCTGTTGAAACCATTTGATGGTTAGGTTTCAAGAAATCTAATTTAATATAAAAAAGATTTATTATTATGTATTACATAATCGATTCACTGACCGTAAGCACAGAATTATTATCTCTAATAAAACAGAATATTCCTCAAAGTGTTTGGCACTTTATTTGAATAATTTTCGAAAAGATTTTGAAATAAATTCCCTTTGAATTCAATTAATTTTCTGTTCAGAAAGAGTTCAGAATATTCATGAAATATAATCTTTGAATATATATAACGACAATTGAATTTCAATTATTTGGTATAAATTCAACAAAAGAGCTCTGATATGAAATACCAGCCATTTATTAGTTGAATCCAATTTAATATATTGAATATGAAAACAACAAAAACGAAATTCTAGTTTTAATGAAAATTTTATGATTCTATTGTTGATAGAATATAAAAGAATAATTGAATAAATCTAATAGAATTATAAGATAAGTGCTGCTCAGAATAGGCAGTCCTTCACTGCTACATATAATATATAATAAATTGTCATAAAATCTAAAATATTGTCAATTAGTTGAATAATAACTTAATAATCATTTTGAATGATATTTATTAGAAATGATTTGAATATTTTTTTGCTTACATTTCATTAATTTATTGTATAATTAGTTTATTTGTTACAAAATTTCAATTTTGATCTAATTTTCACTTTTATATTACAATAATTATCTTACAATCGGTTTATTCAAACGTCGACACAAAAGGAGCGCATACTTTACCTAAAATACAGTCATTTAATGTCGTAATAACTCAGACCTAATGAGCTCCAAATCAATTGGAAAGAGTATCGTTGAAACAATTTCTTTCCTCTTATATTCAAAAGCCATTCATTTGTTATGAAGTTTTCCTTTTATTTCAATCGATTGAACGGAAAAAAGTTAATTACATTTGAATTAATGCTCTGAAACTTTGAAGTATGACTTGTGATCTGATGACTATCTCTTTGGTCTAAAGGATAGTTTAGTAATTATGTCTTCAGACAAAACCCATTATAGGTATTAGAATTGTCTTTTAGTCGAGAATTTTGAGCAAAAAGTGTTAACCTATTTTTAAACATTTTTTGGGCCAATATTAGGAATTCCAATATTGTATTTGATTTGTTTTGAAGTATTCTCTAATCGACTTATTCTTCTTGTGTTCATGTGTTCATGTGTTCATGTAACTCCATTCTTGAGTTGACAAGAGTGGGGTTGTGTCATATCGTTGAGTTCGTTCAGACGAAAGCAGATGTTTGAAGGGTTGACACAATTTTAGTTTTTATTTAAGTTTATATCTTTGGCTCTTTGTGTTCACTTTAAGACAAACAAATAGCAAATGAACGGCTCTTTTCAGTATTAGTTTCGCCATTCAATCATATGTTGTCGAGAATCGAAAAAGAATAGGAAGGTCTGACACAAGAGCACAAACGCCACACTGGCGTCGATTAGGCAGATGTGGATCATAGTCTCGTCTTCGTCTTCGTATACATTCACAGGTCTTTTATCTTTGATTAATCGGGTATCGAATTTGTATTCCTGTCTATTTGGTGATGACTTACATGGCTTATGAAATGCCTCGAATGCAGTGTAGAGAGTGAATAATGCCATCGATCCCATCAACAATATTTGCTGTAATTTGATTGTAAATCATTTATTTAAATATTTTGGGCATTAATTCAAAACAATTTTTCAATGTTTGCAGAAATGACTTCCAAATGAATTCCAAAAGAATCCATAAATTTAGTCAAAAACAAACATTTATTATAAAAATGAAGACAATTCTAAACGAGTAAAAGAAAAGATGAAAACTCACTAAACAGATGATTAATACTTTGAAGTCTTGATGTGAAGGAACGATATTAATGAAGGCCAAAATTATGATGAAAATGCACCAGCTAAATATTATGTAATGATAAATGTGAAGCCAATCATAGTATGTAGTTATGAACTTTTTGATCTCGTCTGCGGTTGTGGGCCGACTGACCCATGAGGTCATGTCCTCCTGTGACATCACCGGCATTTGACATACTTTGCGATTGAGTAAAACATAGGACGAGGCGATAGCGCACTGCACACAATATTAGACTTAATATGATTTTCAGGAATAAAGAAAATATTTTTCAAATAAATATATAATAAATGTATTAATGAAATGAAATTTTAATTGAATAATAAATTCCTGATTTAATAATTTATCGCCAAATAACTGCATTAGTAATGAAAAATCGATAAATTATCCTGGCATCGTCTTCATAAGATTATAAAGTCATGAAAAATATATTTTAAGGCTTACGTCAAAACTACATCTTTGGAAGTGATAAACAGTATTGGAAACGAGTGATAAAATGAATGAACAACATTTTCCTGGTTTCAAAGTTAAGCTCATCTAAAAAAACTCTTCAAATATTGTATGAATAGAGAGTTATCTTATGCTAAATATCGATCAGAAAACTGAAACTTTTTATATCAGTTATTAGAGATTAGCCCAAAGATATGCAGTCATATAATTGAATAATTTTAGACTAATTTTATTTAGAGATAGCAAAAGCAGACTTACAGCGGCCAGACATCCAACACAGCGATGAACCCAATAATTTTTACCAAAACTCGATGGCATTACACAATTGTGTAGCACTAAGAATATTCTGTGTTCTTCACTTTATTAGCACTGAATGAAAAAATACAACTAAACATTTGACACAATATTGAAACCAAATAAGATTTGTTGAGTTATTATTTGTTCAGTTAATATAAAAGTTTATGTCTTCTATCGATAGCATTAGAAGAGTATAATCAACAGAATGAGCACAAAATATTGATAGGCATTCCAGTAGTGACACAAAAAACGATTTCTGGATACGTCAAGTCCTGAAGCCGTTCACCAAATAGAGACTATCGTTTCGTTCAGTTTTGCACAGATTCTGAGCAGTCTCTATGGATGAGTGTCTCTATTTCTTCTTCTTCTTCTTGTTATTCTTCTGCAGTCAACTCATCATATCGTCTGCACATTCATTGTTGTGTCCAAACATTATATTCACAAAATTATAAATTTATTTCATTTTTTATTATTCCTGCGATTCTTTTGCGAATATTTTTCAGTTGAGATGAATCCAAATTATACTCAATTTATTCCATAACATTGAAAACCGCACAAAACTGAGGAAAGCATAAAATAACCAAAAGATGAATTACTTTTTTCAGGGATATCCAAAACCTTTCAAAAGAAAGTAAATCTTTATTATTATTTTTTTGTTCATAATCCAGTTGGGATTTATGGACCATGTTAAAAAACCAATATTTATCCAGGGTGCACTGGAATAGATGAGATCAAAAGTGTAATACTGAGCAATACCTCCTATGGTTTTTCCTATTCTATTCCATTTTATTCTATTCTTCAATTCCCACATTCATTTGTTTTTTTGTTTCTTTTGTCACCAAAAGATTATTTACGTGAAGTATAAAACAGAAGAATAATAAATACAAAGACTAAACTTCTATCTCTTCAACTATTTTTGTGAATCTATTCTTATTTTGATATTCAAATAATTGCCAATTTATTTGTTTATATAACGGAATTGTTTATATATATGTTTAGACTTAGGATTCAATTGATTTGATTCTTCACTTAAAGTCATTTGTTATGCAAAAAGAATTTCTCTTCAAATCAATTGAAGCGATTTAAAAGAAAATTTTGTATAACAAAAATTCAATCGATAACTTTTCAGAAAAGCTATAAGTAAGAGTTTATATGTATTTCAGCAAGATCATCCTTGATGTTCTAATTTGAAGTGAGTACGCGAAGCTAATGCTATGGCGACCAAGGTTGTCGCACTTAAATTACTTTTCAAGCATGATAACCTTCATGATCTATAATTGATGAGATTATTCGGCTATTTTCTTATGGAATTCTTTAGTATCTATTTCGCCATGGTCTTTCTAAATTAAAAATGAAAGCAAGCTTTTTGGTTGATTAAGTTTGATATGCTTGGTATATATGACTTCACTCTATTAATAGTCAGTTAAAATGTGATACAAACTGATGAAAGTATATTCAATGGACTGTTTGTCAAAAATGAGACACAAACTCAGGAGAAATGTGATTAAAGTAATGATTTATAGCTCTTAGTGTGGGCTCTCCTCTTGTTGTCAACAAAAAAGTACTTTTATTTTATCTGGCATTCAAATATGGGAACCATTTATTAATGGCCTGAGAGTAGTGAATATAAGATATAAAACTTCTCCTACTTTTCATATCTAATATTTCACTGAAAATATTAGTCAAAAATTATGTGAAAACTTTGATTCAGTTTATTAAACCCAAGATTTAATACTTTTTGTTTTCATTGAAGATATTAAGTGATTAATTTGAGGACAACATTCAATTGTAACTCAATATATGGCAAATGAGTCCTTCCAATGATTTATTTTCTACAAGAATCCAAATAATACACTCGGGAGAGGTTAATAAGGTACTGGAAAACAGACTCTCAAACGAATGGCTTTCTTGATTAGGTTGGCTTACTTTTATGAACATGGCTCTTAATAGAACATGTGATTGTTGAACCATTCACTTTTCTCAAAACTAGTTTACCATAACTACTGTAGCAATAAGTCAGTCAATAAGTATTGCCTTTTATTGATAAATATTTTTTTGTTAACACATCGATTCATATGTCTTGTCTCAGAACTGTTGTTTTGATCAATCCATTTAAATGTGTTTATTTGATAAACAATCCTTGATGATAGTACATTAGTACAAAAGATCTAATCAATTATTAATATTACATTTCTCATATTTACAACAAATTTCAATCAAAAATTATATCTAATTTAGTAATAAATATAAATATTAGTAAAAATTTGAATTCAGTTTATTTTTATGATTAATTGCAAATTAATTTCAAATCTTTTTTAAAACTATTTTAAATAAATGATGTGTGAACCAAGATAAGTTTTTTCTACTAAAAAATTAAAATGATTGATGACAAAGTGTGACAAATTTGATGCCAAAAATGTGCCTGGCTAATTAAAGAATCGGTTGAGATATTGAGCTATTTGTTAAGAAAAATGAATTTAGATAAATATAAAAACATATCATTTAAAGGGTATGCTCTCAAACATCACATCCTCTGATTTATTGAATGTTGTCTACAAATAATAACTCAGAATAAGAGTTTGTGAGCTATTGTTATGTATTCTACTCTTTCACATCCGACGAAAATCGATTTCGAGAAAAGACTTTATTCATTGTTTTGATACAATTGTTTTCATTTCTTATCATTCGCTCCAAAGATTTAACTGTCGGTTAATTTCAATGCAAACATTGGATCAGTTATTTGACACCAAATGAATTGCAATGAATTGTAATGATATCCATTAAAAGGAGTCTTTTGTCTGCTCTCAACCATTCATTTCTTGTTTTGTTATAATTTTTTTTAATTCAAATAATTTCTTTTCTGACAATTGTCTCAATTGTATGGAAAATATTAGCAAATATTTAACTTAATATGTAGTTTGTGTTTAAATGAGAGATAATTATATTATACCTACAAACCATATTATATTATACCAAGAGCAAACAAAAGATATAACAAAACTCTCAGTATTTTCCGTTGACTATGCGGCCAAACCTCAGATATTTTGATTTTTGGAGGCATTTATTTTAATTTATCCTGGGATTACTCTACATCCCGGGATAATCAATATCTATTTGATTTAGAATGACGTGATTGAAGACCTTGCTTACACCAGAAACAAATTAGTCATCTTTCAGTAGTTATTATATTTATATAAAAATTATGAATTCATTGACTAAATTCATCAAAAGATTGATTGAATAAAAATGAAATTTACATTTGAATAATGAACTCAGAATTTGAATAATTTTGAATTACACTTATGTTTTGCCAAATTTCCTAAAATATCTAGGTTTGTTTGAATATTTCATTATATAGAATGAATTTATTTGATTTGAAATGATTTCATGTCATTAACTATTCAACAAAAATGCTTTGAAGTGAAATACATTTCGATTTAGAGGCAAATATAGCCCCAAATATACATATCCTAAGAGAATGTCAAATTCAAAATAGTGTGTCATTTGAATTTATGACATAATCAAGGGACTAAGTAAAGCTTGGTCATTTTTCCGAAGAGTTAGCTCACAAGTATTCATTTAAAGATAGTTTTCAATTGACAAAAGAGTCAGATCATTATTTTAAGAGCGACATAAGAGTGACATACGTTGAACAAAGAATCATGGTGATTTATTTTTTCAGTTTGAATTGAATAGAATGAGTAGATGGAATCTCCCCCTCATTCTGTGTCCATCACTGCTTTTACTATCAATTTCTGAATTTTTATGCCTTCAATACAATTGTGAATACAAAGAATTGTCGTCTGAATGCTATTATACCGAATGTTATTCTGTTTTGACTTACATTTTATAAATTGTGGAAAATTGGATCTCATCTCAGACTTAAAATGTGAACATTTATTCAAAGCAAAAAATGCTTTCCTTAATATAAATGGACTAAACTTTCAATAGAGAGTAGACTTTTGAATAATTCTGTTTTTATTTTAAATAAAAGCGAATTTTTTGTCGATAAAAAAGATTTTCTTTTTTATAAAATGTCTTTTTGTATAAAAGTTTTATTATTACGTTTCGTGTAATGAATATTAAATTTTTATTCAAAACAATTCAGTTATAAGTCAAACGGTTTAATTGAGCCGTAAAATTGAGCAGGAAACAAATAAGAAAATATTGATTTATCCAGTTTATAATATAAACTTTAAATTGTGTATTCTAGCAAATGTTATTCTTTATGTTTCAAAACAAATAATAAGGTGTGGACTGAATTTTTAATGAAATTGAAAGTCAATAGTCTTTATTTGAATGGAAAAAGAACTGGTTCAAATAAAAATTGGACCAGAGTGTGAAATCTAATTTGATTAACAGTGAAAATCCATTAGTTCTCCTAATTATTTATTTTGAGTTTGATGTAAATGAGCCGAAACTTATTAATATTAATATAAAAATACAACCATTAATGTAATGAATGTACAAATTCTGTTATAATGTTTGGCAAAAGTTTGTCATTCAGTCAAACACATTATTGAAGGGATAAAAGCATTTTTCAATTAATTTTCTACTAAATTATTATGATTTATGATAATTTATCTTAATTTTGATCACAGGCTCCGACACATTCTTATGAATAATAATCTTTTTCTCGTAATAAACATGTGGTCCAAAACTCATTATCACTAAAGAAATCTATAATCGAAATATGTGTCCGAAAAATCGTTAATTCAAACACACGTCACATAAACTGATTGTAAATCCAATATTTGAACACACATTGAGATCGTTACCCGAGGCTTACCGATAATTACAAGTAATCAGGGATGAGGAGGAGGCTGAGTAAGCTATAAAAATGGCCAGACTCCCAAAGATTCTACAAACAAAAAATTCAATTGAAGCAAATATGTATAGTTATTTTAAGTGAAAACCAGATGGTCAATCCAGATGGTGTAATACCATCTGGAATATATGAAAAACCACCCATCTGAATCTTTTGAGCTTTGGAGCCTCCCTATTCTTGCAAGTAATGTATGTTCGCTTATATAAAGGTTTTGATTTTGTCGAGAATTTAATCAAAAACTTGATTTTGTTGACAACAGAAGACAAACAAATGTTTGAGTCATTTATTGAATTGGATTTCAATCAAAAAATTTGATTGATTTTTATATAATATCCGGATTTTATTTTTCAAATTCACATTTTTTTTTGTTATTCAAATCTGTTTGAGTGTTGAATCGATATTATTTCTGAACTCAGAAATAAAGTGAACATAACTTCAAATGCGATTAAATTCTTTTCATTTGAAGTGAGTCTCATTCAAAAGGAAATATGAATAAGACTTCTTTCTTCAAATTTAATGTGAATTTTGTGAATGTCTTCATATTTATTTGGCTTTTATGTCATCTTTTAAATTATATTTATCTAAATATGTAGTTAACGAATGTTGAATGACATCCACTCAGAATAGTTATAAAATTTAAAGTAAAAAATATAATTCTGAGAAAATTACAAAAAAATAATCAAAATTTTGAGTTTTGAATTAACGGATGAAAAATCTCTGATATCTTATGAAAGCTCTTAAGGTTTTGTGTAAATACATGAGTGAAAGAAAATCTGATTCAGAATTCAGCACAAGTTTAGAATGTTTTGAAGAAACGGATGAAAGATTTCATGGGATATACTCGAGTTATATTACAATCATTTATGAATAAAACATTTGTCTAAAAAGAAATGAGAGATCACTCTTCAAATTATTATTTTCTCTCCACTTATTATCCCATATATGACGACAATCGACACCAGAATATTCTCTCACATTTCATCTCATATTTCACTTCTTTTTTTGTCATAATTTTGAAAATCTTTTTTTTGGAAGTATGTCATAAAAGGATAGTTATTTTTTAAGATTGAGTTCATTTTAAATCAGAATATTTTTGAACAAATTCTTAATAAATGAAGAATTGGCGAAAAATATATATAAAAAAAATTTGCTCAACCAAATCAATCAACTCTTTAAAACTTTCCTTGAAATAATATTAAGCTCAGAATATTGAGTTTATTAGGAATCACTTTATTTTGTAAATTAATTGAAAATCAAAGCAAAAGTTAAATTTATATTTTATTGAATAAGAATTTAAACTTAGGTTGACTTTAATAACAAAATAGAAAAACTAAAATTTTTATAAAAACAATAAATAGTCAAAGTATATCTTAAATGGTTTGGTGCACCAATTGAGAAGAGTTGTGTACACAATTGCCAACACTTGAAGACTAATCAATTGGATCAAATGAAAGTGAAGTCGTTCCGAGTCATCGGAAGATATCCATAGAAAGTAGAAGACGACATTCAAAATAATATAATAGGAGAGAAAAAGAGCCAAATTAATGCAAAATGCAATCTTTCTCTCTTCAATTTTGAATATCTTCAGAATAAATAGTGTTATTATAATAGACATCGTGAAGGAAATGAAGGCTATATTCAATATTATGAGTAATAAGGAAGTAAGACGGATCCAATTGAATTGGTGGACAAATTCGGTCTTAATTTCTTCATAAATGACGAATAGGTTGATGGAAACCAAACAAATCATTAATACATTATGTATAATAATTCGTGCCAAAAAAGGATTGCCATAAATTTCCATAATTAGTTTCCTTAAATATAAGCTCTTTGAAGAAAAAACCAAATAAATGACAATTTTAGACAAAATCTGATCAAAAATTACCAAAAGTTTGAAGAATTTATGGGAATTGGAAAAAAGATAAAGAATTCAAAAACAACTGAAATTTGGAATTAAATTATTTAAATCTCATGAATCGATTCAATTGTTTCATAAATGTGTAAAAGTTAACGTGGTTTTTTATTGTTAATTTTTTGTAATCTTCAATATATTTTTTTATTACAACTTGTTAACAATATTTTCAATTAATATCATTTTTGGAGATTTTGGCATAGGGTCCTATACTTAACAAGACTTTGATTGTAGCTTGATCTTTATCATAACATTTACTTAATATGATTAATATAAAAATTGGAGAAAAGTATAAAAAAGAATGAAATTTTTGTTCAATCTAATCTTTAAACCTTTCCTTGAAATATAAGCCCAGAATATTCAGTTTTATTAAAATTCACTCTATTTTGTAAATTAATTGAAAATCAAAACAAAAGTTATATTTTATTGAATAAGAATTTAGACTTTAGTTTACTTTAATAACAAAATAGAAAATCTAAAATTTTTATAAAAACAATGTATAGTCAAAGTGTCTCATAAATGGTTTGGTGTACCAGTTGAGAACAATTGTGTACACAATTGCCAACACTTGGAGACTAATCAATTGGATCAAATGAAGGTGAAGTCGTTCCATGTAATCGGAAGATATCCATAGAAAGTAGAATCCGACCGCCAAATAAATATAATAAGAGAGAAAAAGAGCCAAATTAATGCATTTTCCACTCCTTCTCTCTTCAATTCTAAATATCTTCAGAATAAATAGAGTTATTATGTAAGACATTGTGAAGGAAATGAAGGCTATATTCAATATTTTGAGGTATATGGAAGTGAGACCAATCCAATTGTATTGGTGGACAAAACCGGTCTTCATTTCTACAGAAATGACGAATAGGTTGATGGAAACCAAACAAATCATTAATATAATAATTCGTCTCAAAAACGGATTGACATAAACTTCCATAATTGGTTTCCTTAAATATAAACTCTTTGAAGAAAAAAACAAATTAAATGAAAATTTGAGACAAAATCTGATCACAAATTACCAAAGGTTTGAAGAATTTGGAAAAAAGATAAAGAATTTAAAAATAACTGAAATTTGGAATTAAATTATTTAAATCTCATGATTCAATTCAATTGTTTCACTAATTGTGTAAAAGTTAACGTGGTTATTTATTGTGAGGTGTGCCAGAGTCCATACCTGTGCATTGCCTACCCTAAGTTCATATATATGTTTAAACCTGGAAAGCATTTATTGTAACTTTCCATTGATTTCTAGAAAAGTCTTTTAACTCAAAGTTTATTTCATTCAAATGTATATAAGACTCAAAGATTTGTTATAATTTATTTCATTATATTCCCAGTCATTGGAAGGACGACAAGACTGCAGTCATACCATTATTTAAGTCGTCAATACTTTAATTATGTTTTCAATAAATATATTTTAAAGTTATTATTTGCCCCTAAATTGTGTTTATTTAAAAGCGAGTGAAGAGTAGTTTTTAGCCACAATTGCTGCGGTGATTGTGTCGGCAATTAGGTTGTGGCGGAGACCTGGCCTATGGTTAAGGATCCGGGCTTCGCACATAACAATTGTTACTTTTTATAATTTTCAATATATATTTTTTTATTACAACTTATTGACACTATTTTCAATTAATATCAGGTTTGGAGATTTAGGCATAGAGTCTAGGTCCTAGGTCCAAGACTTAAAAAGTCTTTGAGTGTAGCTTGGCCTTTATCATAATATTTTCTTAATATAAAAATTGGAGAAAAGTATAAAAAAATAATGAAATTTTATTCAATCAAATCTTTTAACCTTTCCTTGAAATATAAGCCCAGAATATTCAGTTTTATTAAAATTCACACTATTTTGTAAATTAATTGAAAATCAAAACAAAAGTTAAATTTATATTTTATTGAATAAGAATTTAGACTTTAGTTGACTTTAATAACAAAATAGAAAATCTAATATTTTTATAAAAACAATGTATAGTTAAAGTATATCATAAATGGTTTGGTGTACCAATTGAGAACAATTGTGTACACAATTGCCAACACTTGAAGACTAATCAATTGGATCAAATGAAGGTGAAGTCGTTCCGAGTAATCGGGAGATATCCATAGAAAGTAGAAGACGACATTCAAATAAATATAATAGGAGAGAAAAAGAGCCATATTAATGCAAAATGCAATGTTTCCCTTCTCAATTTTGAATATCTTCAGAATAAATAGTGTTATTATAATAGACATTGTGAAGGAAATGAAGCCTATATTCGATATTATGAGTATTACGGAAGTACCACGGATCCATTCGGATTGGTGGACAAATCCGATCTTAATTTTTTCATAAATGACGAATATATTGATGGAAACCAAACAAATCATTAATATAATAATTGATCTCAAAAACGGATCGGCATAAACTTCCATAATTAGTTTCCTTAAAAATAAACTCTTTGAAGAAAAGAAATAAAATTAAATCACAATTTGAGACAAAATCTGATCAAAAATTACCAAAAGTTTGAAGAATTTGGAAAAAAGGTAAAGAATTCAAAAATGACTGAAATTTATAATTAATTTATTTAAATCTCATGAATCGATTCAATTGTTTCAATAATTGTGTAAAAGTTAACTTTTAGGTTATTTATTGTTAATTTTTGTAATTTTCAATATAATATTTTTTTATTACAATTTATTGACAATATTTTCAATTAGTATCATTTTTGGAGATTTAAGCATAGAGTCTAGACTCTAGATCCTTAACAAGACTTTGATTGTAGCCTTTATCATAACATTTACTTAATATATTACTTGATAATTAATATAAAAATTGGAGAAAAGTATAAAAAGGAATGAAATTTTTGTTCAATCTAATCTTTAAACCTTTCCTTGAAATATTAAGCCAATCCCAGGACAATATAAGCCCAGAATATTCAGTTTTATTAAAATTCACTCTATTTTGTAAATTAATTGAAAATCAAAACAAAATTTATATTTTATTGAATAAGAATTTAGACTTTAATTGACTTTAATAACAAAATAGAAAACTTAAAATTTTTACATAAATATTGTGTTAATAATTAACAGTTAATTAATAGTTAAATTGTATCATAAATGGTTTGGTGTACCAATTGAGAAGAATTGTGTACACAATTGCCAACACTTGAAGACTAATCATTTGAATCAAATGAAGGTGAATTAGTTCCATGTAATGGAAATGTATCAATAGGCAGGAGGATAAAATAGTCAATGTATAAAAGGAGGAAAAAAGAGCCAACTCAATGCATAATCCAATCTTTCTCTCTTGAATTGTGAATGTCTTCAAAATAATTAGTGTTATTATGTGAGCCATTGAGATGGAAATGAAGAATAAGTTCAAAATTTGGAGTAATACGAAAATGAAATCTATCCAATTGAATAGGTGGACAAATCCGGTCTTCATTTCTTCATAAATGACGAATATATTGATGGAAACCAAACAAATTATCGATACATGAATTATAACAATTCGTCTCCAAAACGGATTCATATAAACTTCCATAATTAGTTTCCTTAAATATAAACTCTTTGAAGAAAAAAAACAAATTAAATGACAATTTGAGACAAAATCTAATTAAAAATTACCAAAAGTTTGAAGAAATTGTAAAAAAGATAAAGAATTAAAAAAATAACTAAAATTTGGAATTAAATTATTTAAATCTCATGAATCAATTCAATTGTTCCAATAATTGTGTAAAAGTTGACGTGGTTATTTATTGTTAATTTTTGTAATTTTCAATATATATTTTTTTATTACAATTTATTAACAATATTTTTATCAGGTTTGGAGATTTAGGCATAGAGCCTAGGTCCTAGACTTAACAAGACTTTGATTGTAGCTTGATCTTTATCATAACATTTACTTAATTCAATTAATATAAGAATTGGAGAAAACTATAAAAAAGAATGAAATTTTTGTTCAATCTAATCTTTAAACCTTTCCTTGAAATATAAGCCCAGAATATTGAGTTTTATTAAAATTCACTCTATTTTGTAAATTAATTGAAAATCAAAACAAAAGTTAAATTTATATTTTATTGAATAAAAATTTAGACTTTAATTGACTTTAAAAACAAAATAGAAAATCAAAAATTCTTATAAAAACAATGTATAGTCAAAGTGTCTCATAAATGGTTTGGTGTACCAGTTGAGAACAATTGTGTACACAATTGCCAACACTTGAAGATTAATCAATTGGATCAAATGAAGGTGAATTTGTTCCATGTAATCTAGATAAATCAATGGTAATTCGGATAAAATCGTGAATGAATTAAATGTAAAAAAGGAGGAATAAAGAACCAAATTAATGTATAATCCACTCTTTCTCACTTGAATTGTGAATGTCTTCAAAATAATTAGTGTTGTTATGCAACTCATTGTGAAGGAAATGAAGGCTATATTCAATATTTTGATAAATAAGAAATTAATACGATAACCTTTCCAATTGTATTGGTGGACAAATTCGGTCTTCATTTCTTCATAAGTGATGAATATATTGATGGAAACCAAACAAATCATTAATATAATAATTCGTCTCCAAAATGGATTGGCATAAACTTCCATAATTAGTTTCCTTAAATATAAACTCTTTGAAAAAACAAATTAAATGACAATTTTAGACAAAATCTGATCAAAAATTACTAAAGGTTTGGAGAATTTGGGAAAAAGATAACGCATTCAAAAATTGATTCAAATTTGGACTAAAATTATTTAAATCTCATGAATCAATTCAATTGTTCCAATTGTAACCTAACCTTATCTAACATAACCTAAGTTAACATAATCTAATATAAATTCTAACTTAAAATTATTTTCAATGACCAATTTTCATAAATAATCTATCTAAATTTTTTCGCGATTATGGATTTCGCGATTTTAGTCGTATACGGTCCAGAATATAGAGTTTATTAGGAATCACTCTATTTTGTAAATTAATTGAAAATCAAAGCAAAAGTTAAATTTATATTTTATTGAATAAGAATTTAGACTTTAGTTTACTTTAATAACAAAATAGAAAATCTAATATTTATATAAAAACAATGTATAGTCAAAGTGTCTCTTAAATGGTGTACCAATTGAGAAGAATTGTGGACACAATACTACACACTTGAAGACTAATCAAATCAATCAAATGAAGGTTAATTCGTTCGATGTAATCGAAATAAATCAATAGTAATTGGGATAAACCCGTCAATATATAAAATGTAAAATAGGAGGAATAAAGAGCCAAATCAATGCATAATCCAATCTTTCTCTCTTGAATTGTGAATGTCTTCAAAATAATTATTGTTATTATAATAGACATTGAGATGGAAATGAAATTTATATTCAAATTTTGGAGTAATACGAAAATAATAAATATCCAATTGAATTGGTGGACAAATTCGGTCTTCATTTCTTCATAAATGACGAATATATTGATGGAAACCAAACAAATCATTAATATAATAATTCGTCTCAAAAACGGATCGGCATAAACTTCCATAATTAGTTTCCTTAAATATAAACTCTTTGAAGAAAAAACAAATTAAATGACAATTTGAGACAAAATCTGATCAAAAATTACCAAAGGTTTGAAGAATTTGGAAAAAAGATAAAGAATTCCAAAATAACTGAAATTTGGAATTAAATTATTTAAATTTCATGAATCAATTCAATTGTTTCAATAATTGTGTAAAAGTTAACGTGGTTATTTATTGTTAATTATTGTGATTTTCAATATATCTTTAATTCCATTTTTGACTGGGTATTTTTTTGTAATTTTCAGAAATAATAAAAGAAATTTAAAAAAAAAGTTTCCATATATTTAACGAATAACAATAAATTAAACGTATTAATAATTAATATCATGTTTGGAGATTTAGACTTAGATTCAACAAGACTCTGATTGTACCTTGGCCTTTATCATAACATTTTCTTAATATATTATATAATTATAACTCAATAATTTAATCGCTACTATTTTTTCTATTGTTTTTTCGTTGTTTAGTCTGTCTTTTAATTTGTAAAATAAGAATACTTTTTACAAATATATGCAAAATTTAAATTGTGTTTAGTCTAAATAATTTGATAAATTATCATGATACTTGATAAATTAGAAATACAGACGAATGCCGATATAATCAACACCCAGTAAATCAACATGCTGACTCAATGAGTTGATTATATCCTGACTCAACTGTATATAAAACAGTTGTATTGAATTTTGCAAGAATTTCATAAAAATTAGAGAATATCTGTAGTGATTGTCTGCGATTAGTGAAAGACCCCTTAATTTTGTTGACAATTTTAAGTGAGACTAAACGGAGACACAAAATACAAGTATTAAATGATTTGAAAACATTAAAAAAGTCAAAATTGTATAAACTTGTGATAACATTAATCGATTGAAATCTAATATTTTTCCCATTCATTGATTGGTATATAAGTGCAGACATGTATTGGCGTTCAATACAGTTGTGTTTGCGAACAGCACTTCCAACACTTAAATTAAAACAGTTAAGAGTAACTCAATTAGCGGTCAAAAGAATGTTTTCTCAAAGAAATGACGAATTTCGTAAAGAGTCCGACACAATGGGAGAGGTATTGGTCCCTAAGAACCGACTCTTTGGCGCTCAGACTCAACGGTCAAGAAATAACTTCAGAATAGGAGCGGACGCAGAATGGGGCCAAGAACAGATGCCAAAACCTATTATCATCGCTATGGCTGTCCTCAAGAAAGCTTGTGCTCGAGTCAACAGAGCTAATGGGGATCTGGACGAGAGGTTGGCCGCAGCCATCGATCAGGCCTGCGATGAAGTGATGACCGAAAGACTTGAACTCAACAGAGAGTTTCCATTAGTTATTTGGCAGACGGGAAGTGGCACTCAAACCAATATGAATTGCAATGAAGTCATTGCCAACAGAGCCGCAGAAATATTAGGTCTGACCATAAAATTATTATTCTTTTTATTTTTGATTTTATTTTGAATTCGTTTTATATTTAGGCGGAATTCGAGGGGACCGTTCAGTTCACCCGAATGACCATGTTAATAAGTCACAGTCTTCTAACGACACATACCCGACGGCAATGCATATCGCGGCAGCGGTTGAAATCAATCGTCTCCTTTTGCCGGCTTTGGACAAACTGCTGAACGCTTTAAGAGCTAAAGAAAGGGAGTTCTCAACAATTATAAAGAATGGAAGGACTCACTTACAGGACGCCACTCCACTCACTTTGGGTCAGGAATTCTCCGGTTATGCGACTCAAGTCCAGTTCGGAATCGATAGAATCAGAGCAGCGATTGAACCCCGACTTTATTATCTGGCAATCGGTGGTACAGCTGTTGGCACCGGTCTCAACACTAAAGTGGGATGGGATGAAAAGGTTGCCCAACAGGTGTCAGAAATAACTCGACTCAATTTCCGTGCCGCTCCCAATAAGTTTGAAGCTCTGGCCTCTCACGACGCGTTTGTGGAAGTGTCGGGTGCTCTCAATGTGCTGTCCTGTAGTCTGAATAAGATTGCAAATGACATCCGTTTGTTGGCCAGTGGCCCGCGCTCTGGAATCGGAGAACTTATTCTTCCTGAATTAGAGCCTGGATCATCTATAATGCCGGGCAAAGTGAACCCGACTCAGTGCGAGGCTTTGACTATGGTATGCGCACAGGTTCAAGGAAATCATGTGGCCGTAACTATCGGTGGAACTCAGGGTCACTTTGAGCTCAATGTCTTCAAACCTTTGATGGCATCAAATGTGTTGCGATCTATTCGACTGTTGGCCGACGCGTCCGTCTCTTTCACTGATAACTGCGTGACTGGAATTCACGCCAATGAAAGACGTATCAGACAATTGATGGAAGAGTCGCTTATGTTAGTGACGGCTCTCAACACTCACATCGGTTACGACAAAGCGGCCAAAATCGCTAAAAAGGCACACAAAGAGAACCTGACTCTCAAAGAGGCGGCCATTCAATTAGGATTCGTTACCGCAGATCAGTTCGACCAATGGGTCAGACCTGAGAATATGGTCGGACCAAAAAAGAACTGAATTCTGATTATTTGTTAATTCTTATGATAATTACGATATGTTTTAGAGATTATTCAAAATTAATTTCAAATCTTATTAATCATGAATTGAGACAATTTTGACAAAATTTAAGATTACTTTTTGTTTATTCTTTCAATTCTTTGTTTTAATTATATTTTTCGCAAAAATTCTTTAATAAATTCAAAATTATTAGTTTTAAAGATTTTTTCTTAAAATATACTCATTTTTAAAGTTCAAAATTAGTGCCAAAAATTGCTATAAAGGGATGAGAAACACATCTCTATCTAAATAATAGACTATTATTTAGCCTCAAACCCACCCAAACCAATGTCTTTGTATATTTTGTATGAAATCAAAGCATTAACAATTTAAAGCAGGATAAATTTAGTTTAGTCAATGTCGATTAATATATAAGTCCCTTACTTATTTTAAAAATATTTTATCTAGCTAATTCTCACTTTTAATTCATATTATGGGTTTGGGTTTGGATTTGAGTTTAATATCAATAGTTTTTGATCTACAAAATGATGAATAGATTACTCCATCTATTGATCAAATAGTTGTTTGTAAACACAGTATTAATGTTTCGGTGCCTTTATTTTTGGCATTAAATCCGTTTATAATTTGATTAAAACAATTACAACAAAATGTCAGACAAAACTAAATTGATTCAAATGACTGACGGTTTGTATTCATTTATAACTTCAATCAGTTTTTGGTCATTTGATTTATTTTTACCACAAATAAGTGAAAGATACAAATTGTATACATTTTTTTAAAATTAATAAAATGAGTGATTTTCGGTCATTTTTGACACATTTATTAGTCATTTAAAGTTTTATTCAATTGATTTCAAAATTTAGATGAAGTAATGAAAAGAAAGCTCTTAATCGATGGGGACGGCATTGGAGACGACAGAAGAATCACTTTAGCGCTCAAACACTTTGTCAAATGGTGTTTAGTGGAGGCCGACGACTCTCCAGAGGACAGGTTTGAAACCCACTAATCATTGTTTTAGTTATTAGATAAACATTTTATTTTGATTAGAGTTTTGAATTATGAAAGGATTTTATTGACTTTAAGTCAATGCGAACTATCAATGATTAAATCGGAACAAACTCTTCGAATGATATCTCAAGAGATGACTAATTACGAGACTCTTTACGAAAAGATCGACAAATCTATTATCGAATGCCAACAAAAACTAATCAAATGTAAGGAAGAGTTGATTGAAGCCAAAAGAGTCAGAAAAAACAAATGTGAATACGAATCGATGGCAGCCGTTATTAACAGACATTCCGACCGAATCCATACTTTGACACGACTTCAGAATTTAGAGAAAGAGATCAAACAATTGCAACAAACAAAAGACCAAATGTTTAATAAGTTGGAAAAAAGAAGAAAACAGTTCCACGTCTTATTAGGGGCCGCACATCAGTTGAACCAAATTCTAAACGGTTTGTACTCTTTTTGCGATTTAATCAAATTTTACTCAATTTTCTTATCTCTACAGAAGAGTCGGATATCAATGAAGTCATTTCTGACGATAAATCATCAGAAAAAATGGACACAAATTAGAAATGTTTTCGATATTTAAATGTTTAAACATGTTTTGCATTTCATTTATAATTCATTTCTGTCTGTATTTAAATCAATATTTTTAGAAAACTTATTGTCATTCAGTTCTCCTCCAAAGTCAAGAAAGAGCGTGACTTTTACTATATAGCATAAGCTATATAGCATTAGAAGCCTCATTGAATAACAATTGTTTATAGATG
>JAQFZI010000249.1:0-19798 GCA_034695605.1 Eupelops occultus | reverse complement strand
TTTAAAATAAGCATTATTTAAAATATCGATTATTTTTCCTATTAAAAAACCACTTTTGGCTCTTGGTTTCGTAACTTACTTTAAAATAACCCTTACTTTAAAATATCAATGGTTTAAAAACCCCATATATAACTGTATCACTCAATTAAACGGGTAGAGTTCACTTTATCGCATGAATATGTGGCTCGGAAAATGGCCACTTGATAGAGGTGGTCAGTGACCATGTCACGTATGTATTTTCAATTTTTTTTTAATATGTGTAGGGGATATGTGGGCGATGCGATAAGTGAGTGGATCCGAATTATGCATGTATGATTAATAATTTGTTTTAGAATCTATCGATTTGCTGTTTGACTCTCAAAAATTATCAAAAATTGATTGAAGATAAATAATAAATACTTTTTTCTTCAAAATTAGTTTATTTCAACAGAATTTATATAAAAAACGGTTAAATAAAATAAATCGAAATTAATATTGAGTTCGTGTTTAATACATTTTCTATAGATTTATAGTTAACCTGATTTTAACAAAAAGTGAGTCCCGAATGACGATCCCAGTAATGATTTGTCTTCTATTTGAAAGCAACTGTCCTTTAGATAAAAACTCAATGTACCGTAAAAACCAAACAGACATTAATAGTGAAGAAGAGCTGATGAAAGCATTCTTTTCATTAGAATTTTTGATTATAGTTAAAAGTTGAGCCAAAATAATGTTCGAGATATAAATGTTGTGTTCAGTGGTTCCATTCGATGATGAGATGCAGGTGCGTTATGTGTTCTCTATTCTAAAAGGACCGCCTGATGGGTCTCTTTTGGGCACTCATTCGGCATCACTGCTACACTCATAGCCTTAACTAAAAGAAAAGAGTACTTTCTATCCAACTTTAGATGACTGGATGGGCGGACGCGGACTTTCATTCAGTCGGTCTCTATTTTGGTTGTGTTCAGTCATCACTTCATTCACTTAGTGTTGAAGTTTCGAGTCCTTACAAATGTTTGGCTATTTTTTATTTGAACAATCTCTTTTTATATTTTCATATAATTTTTGTTTTTTATTTGATTTGATTTGTGTTATACTTTCCCTCCAAATATGAGATCTTATTATCAAAAGGTTTGTTTTGTTTAATTTATGGTCTGTTAACCAGAATAATGATTAACTTAAAAATATTTTTCGATATTATTTTGGATTTATTTAATGATTGGTCTTAAGACTGGTTTATATTTAAAGGAGAGATTAGTGGCAATTCTCAGACAAATATTAGAAATCAGAATATTTAATGAATGTTTTGATCTGATTCTTGCACTTAAGTTATGTTTCCCTAACATTGAAATATGCGTTGATTTGTATGAGACTTATGTATTGAAAGTCTAATACTATATCCTTATATACAATAATATATAGATTAGTATTGAGTAGAATACCTATTATTGAGACAAATCTTATCCGTGATTACAAATTATGCTGTGCTATTCTGCAATTCTATTCTTTGCTGGTGCTCTCACTCACTCATACCCTCACTTAGCATACAATCGGTATAATAGTTTTTGAGTCTATTTAGTCGTTAGGCGTAGAGTCGAAGCACTGAAAGCCGATTATTCAGATTATTAGCAGATATATTGTAAGCGCGAGTATAACACAAATGTGGGGAACAGTTCATAGATCTGACTAATCCTTACACCACTTACATCTAACAGTGCTCTTTGGCGGTACTGTTAATAGGGTTTTGTCGATTAATGTCGTTCAGGGATATAAGGGTCGGTGTTTAACAACAATCTATTGGCCACTAATATATTGACAAATATGTTAACGACTTAACACTATCGACAAAAAAACTATTTTTGAACCATTTTTTACTCTTAAAAACGCTTTCAAAATAAATTATATTAATTTTTGTCTACTTTCCCCCAATCTTTTATAACCACATTAGTCCTCCCATTTGGTTGCTGTCATGTCTGCTAACAAAGAATTGATTTCATCTGAAGAGAATGTAAATACTGTTGTATCTGATTGTGAAAAATTGGATAACAATGTGTCAAAAGACAAGTCAACTCTGGCCTTCAGTATTGACAATATTATGCAAAGAGTCGGAAATAATAAAAGCGAAGAAAAAACAAATCACATAAAAGACAAACGAAAAGAATTGACAACAGATTTGTCTGAACACAAATTATTCCAAACGACAAAAGGAAACAAACAATCAATTGATAGCAGAAGTGAAACAACTCATAGAAAACAAACTACAAATACTTACAATGATATTGAAGAACAAATGAAATTTAGATCACTAACAGTTGATCCGATGTTAGCACTGCCCACATCACCAGTCCTTCATCCATTCAATACGAATCATAACTCTTTGAATTCTATATTTTATGAGAGAGTTATGAGGAATCTATTGACTGCCTCTTCCTTATCATCCGTTTCAGTCAACAATGATATAGACTCAGTTCGCTTATGTTCTGCACTGATGACACCCGATTATCACTTTCTTCATGGCATCGCTGCATCATTACCGACCGCTCACTTTGGTATGCCATCACAGTCAGGGCTCAATTTTCAACCACCCCCTCCTCAAGTACTTAACCATTTAGTCAGATCATATGTGCCGGAAATGTTTAAAGAAAGGTTAGGGTCTGTGTCAAATCGACACCCCCTCCCGCCCGACGCACATCTTCTCAATATTGTTAGACCAAAACCATTGATTCATATGACAAACAATAGATTCTTAGATAATATGACGATAGACCCCAATCCCATTCGTTCGGTTGCAACCAATGCTAACCCTTTCCATTCAACCAATACATCGACAATATCTCTGTCAAATGAAAAGTCATTTGTGGCCAATGAACCACCTGAGTCGACATTATTGACCCCTCGCTTAAAACGCACTCAGGAAGCGGTGAGCAATAAATGCAATACAAATAACAATAACTCAAAGCATAAGATCTTTACGTGTAATGAATGCGGAAAAGTATTTAATGCTCACTATAATCTTACTCGTCATATGCCTGTCCATACGGGTGCCCGACCCTTCATATGTAAAGTATGCGGCAAAGGTTTTCGGCAGGCCAGCACTTTATGCCGACATAAAATAATTCACACTCAAGAGAAGCCTCACAAATGCCAGTTCTGTGGCAAAGCATTCAACAGGAGTTCAACACTGAATACTCACATTAGAATTCACGCCGGATATAAACCCTATAAATGCGAGTTCTGTGGCAAAGGTTTCCACCAAAAGGGCAATTATAAAAACCATAAATTAACCCATTCTGGGGAAAAGGCATTCAAATGCGAAATATGTGGAAAAGCTTTTCACCAAATCTACAACCTCACTTTTCATTTGGTAAGTCATAACTCAATTATTACACCTTTCAATCAATTTGTTTCAAACATATCTATTAAACTAATTTTAAAATTTAATGCTATTAATTAAAGCACACCCACAACGATAAAAAGCCATATCAATGTTTGACCTGTGGAAAGGGTTTTTGTAGAAATTTTGATCTGAAAAAACACGTTCGCAAACTTCATGATTCAACAAATGAGAAAAATCTGAAGACTTCCAACGCTTCCAATAGTAGTAGTAATAGTAATAATAATAATAATAATATTAGTTCTTCAAAACAAAATACATCTTCGACTGCAACTCAAGAGTCAAAGAGTGAATCTCCGATTCCAGCTCATTATTCACCGAAAGTAGGCTACAATAGTGTAACTCCTTTTAGTTCGGATATTTCCTCCACTTCTACCCCATTATATCATTCAATCGGACAACTTTTATAGCGTTCAAAGACTTTTAATGTTATATTAATTATTAAAATACAGTTGAGCCTCGATTCTGGACCCCTCGTTCGTATCACTGCCTCGCTTTTATCCCTCAAATATTGAAACCATTGTATAAGATTTGTATGCATTTTAGACCTCTATTTTGTCCCTACCTCGCTCCTGTACCTCAAAACCCAAAACCCGACCCGAGTCCAGAATCGAGGCTCAACTGTAATACTAATTTATGAACAACTCTTCAAATTATTTTTAAAATTAGATTAAAAGTTGAAAATTAATTGAATATATTGTAATGCTTTATGCAATCAATGTATTTGAGTCAATAATTAATTATTACAAACCAAATGTGTATCACAAGTAATAATAGATTTTTGTACAGATTATGTAAAAACCTATAACTATGTGAATAGTTTGTTAGATCAAAAGCCCACACTTTGTATGCCTTCAATTTCGAAGAGAGCTGTTACAGTATGCCTGTGCCCGAAGGCATAGACACCAATCAATTATTAATTTATTCAATACTTGTATCCAATGTTTGATATATGAATAGAAGAAAATGTGAGTCTCTTTTTGATAGCAATAACCGATAAAATTATTATTATTATTATTAGTCATATTGTAATTCAAATTATGACATCAAATGATAAACAATTGATAATCAAATAAATATTATGATTAAAACCTTAATAATTACCATTCAATAGAATAATTATTTGAATTAAATTTAAATATCTTTATGTATTTTAAATGAAAATTATTAATTGTTTTATGAATCTATGGAAAAGTGTTTGAAATTTTTATTGTAAACTTCTTTATTTGAATTCCCTATAACTTGTGAGATAAGTGGCATATTTCTTGGACAGACCTTTTGGCAGAGATATCTTTATTGTGAATGTCAAGTATTAAACAAAACAGAAAATAAATCCTATTTTGGTTTGTCTTTGAAATAGACAACTGATGTTTGTTCCCCACAATTGTGATGAAGGTATGGATCGTCATATTTATAATTCAAATGAAAATCTTTGTTTGTTTGAAGTATTAGAGCATATAATTGAAAAATGAAGAGCTTATTAATCAGATGAATGCCTTCTTCAACCACTGATTCAATGCTTTCGATGCGATTATATTTTTGAAATCATAGCCGCGTTTCTAATATTATTTCCCAAAAGTATCAAAGCGTAGACCAAAGAGTAAGCCATATATTGATAACTGAACCTCAAATCGTTTACTCGACTAATAAAGAGAGAGAGAGAACTGGTATAATATTTGGGAGTTATGTGGTCTCTTCTGTCGGAGTCTTTAATTCAATATTGTATTCTATATGACATATCATATGAACATAAACTCTATTGAAATCTGTGTTTGCCTTTGAAATTATTATTATTATTATTATTATGTGAATCATAGAATTCAATGTTCACCAAAAGTATGGCACAGAATGAAATTCAAAAATTCAAATCTAAATTCAACGCTGTTTGCAGTAATAAATAAATATTCTATGAATCAGAAATAGGTTTTCAATTTTTTTAATATCAGGTTCTTATTATGTTTGAAGAATAGCCGAAGAATTCCCATCAAATCATATTTTATCTTCAATTAAATGATAAGTTTTGCATTAATTTGATGTTTCCCTCAAAGAATATGTTTTGCTTTGCAGTGAAGTATCGATAAAAGTAAAGACATTTTGTGAGACTAATCGGAAGTTTTGATTCAAAACAATGTATATTAGACTTTAAGTTTGGAAATTATCATAAATTAAATTTAAATTTACTTTAATCTTTAAAATTTGATTTAAATTTAAGAAAATATATGATCTCGACAACTCTTTATTCAAATAAAGAGCTTAATACTGTTTGAACAGTTCTAATGATTATTTTTGAGCTCATTTAGGGAATGGACTCTTCAAAGAAGAAAATTGTTTGTGAGAGACATGAAACGAATGCTCGCTCAGTCTCTGCTCATTCTTTGGTTCTTTTCTCCAATCAAATATATATTTGGGTTCAAATTCAAAGCTATCTTCTCTTAACTCAAGTACTGAATAGTGTTTTATACGCTTTCCCTTTGGATTCGCTTTTGATTCTCTGTTTTCTCTTCTCTTAATATATTTTTTCTTCTATTCTTTGCAAACGAATAAATCTGATTTATAGAGCATATAGTGATTGAACAAACATTATCCAACAGAGCACCGGTATATTATAGACAGACAAAGATTGCCAAGCTCACAAATTAACATTCAAATTTTAAAAAATGAAGCAAACTTTGGAAATATTTTTTAGATTACCTATAAATAATTTAGAGAAATATAGAGTGATATATAACTCTTTTCTTAAAATTGACATGTACAAATTGTATAATACATAATCATTAAAAGTGTATAATTGAATTGAAAGACAATCCAAACATAATTTTGAGCTTCAATTTATTGAAAGATTATTTTACATTAGTTTAGAACTGTGCTGGTCATATTTTGATAATGTTCTGTTAATGTCCTGATCATCTTTGTATCTGTGAAGCAAAAGTGAGCTCAGAATTATTGTGTTCAACAAACATAGTCCAGGAATCCTATACTTGACGACAGAGTGCTGAGAGTTGACAGAAGCGAACCGTTTGTTCGCAAATATCTAACAAAACCAACGAAATGCTTGCAGCGAAACATCACATCTCTTGGGCTTTGCTATACTCTGCCTGTGCTCTGATCATAATATTGCTTATTATAGTCACTCTGTTGTTATACATCAAGAGTTGAGTTAAGCTAACCATAAGAGTTACCAAATTTTGTATATCAAATGCACTGATCATAACTATCATTATTGTTATGTTTGGCCCAAGGCTTTCCTCTAACTTCAACTCGAGTTTAGATTTGATTTATTCTCTATATATTTATAACTTTTTGTTGATTTCCATTTAAAACATATCAAACGAAAACTCTTCAAATAATATATTTATTCCTCTCTTCGATAAAATTCGATCGAAATCTAAAAGAAATCATTTTATAATTTATTTATTTGAAGACAAACAGAGAAAATGGATTTTTTCTTAAGTTGTTTACTATTTTTCATCAATTTATTTATCGAAAAGTAATTTTAATATTTAAAAATAAAATTATATTATTATTAAAGTTAATAATCAATCAAAAAATTAAAATCATTGATTAGTTTGGGGGATAATCTTCTTCATTAGTGTCAGAGTCGGGGTCATCCCCGAAATTTTCTATTTCTTTACTCGAAGCGAAAAGTAAGGCCTTTTGTGCTGCAATTGATGCCATTTGTGACTCAAACCCAAACGAATTGGGACGGAATAACAATTTCTCTTCATTTAAAGCTTTGATTGAAATATTTGTATTCTTATTGTTTTGATTTTCTTTTGAATAAATTAATGTTTTTTCATTTGATTTCTCACAAAACTCATTATTTTTTTCAATTTCTGATTCTCTATTGGACTCAATATTAGTCTCATCGAAATCTATGCCAAGAGCTTTGGCTTCCCTTCTCTTGTGTTCAATAGCTTTCGATTTTAAGGCCACTTTAAGTTCTTTAAAAAGACTGTTAGAGGCGTCTGATTCTTGCGCTAACTTTAACTATAATTTTATCAAATAATTACATTTTTAAAAAAAATTTCAATAGTTGTGAAGACTTACTCTCATTTCCCATAACTGATCGTTATTCAGATCCAAATTGATATCATTATCATCATATTCTTCAGTTACAATGGCTTCGAAGACCTGATCCTTGACCACATAATCTTCAATTTTTGGTACCACTGTTGACGACTCAGTATTTTGATTGAGTTCTTCACATTTTATTGAAGACTTAGAATTTAATTCTCGAAGTTCTGAAACAATTATAAAATTAATCAAAAATAATAATAGAAAAAAACAAATGAATTCTAAGAAAACCTTCGATTCTTAAAATTTTCTCCAAATTATTAATTAAATCATTTAAACTCTTAAACTCAGCACTAATTGAGTCGAGTTTATGTCGGAATTCATTCTTGAATTGATTGCTATGAATGCCATCTTCAATAAGTGAATCGCAATCATCTAAACTGAAATTCAGATTCAAAAACATTGAATTCAATAAGAATTTTGATTTTAAAAATTGAATTGAATTACAGATTAAATGAAGTTAACAAATGTTTTCTAATACTTCTGTTTGTATTCAATAAATTAGTTGTTTCTATCGTTGCATTGGTTTGCTTTAAATCTCTATATTTAATGAGTGACTTCTCTGAACTAATCCATAAAGATTTTGCACAATTATAGGCAGATAACAGTTCCGGATATGTCCCCTTTGATTCTTCAATTAGATTATCAAAGATTTTAAAAATATTTTTTGAGACATTTTTAATATATTGATCTGTTGTTTGATTATTAATTGGTTTATCCAAACAAATGGTAAGAAAAAGACAAATAATTCTTCGAAAACATTCCGATTGTTGTAAACGTTTTAAATGCATTAAAGACTGAAAATATAACAAAAGATATCTAAAATTTGAATATTTAATTAAATCTAAAGAGAAATTACTTTAAGCATTGATAAAGTGATGTCATTCTTGTCTTCAGAAATGAATTTCTCGAAAGTCTCGATCGGAAAACAACACAAATAATTCATTTCTTCGTCTATTTCTGAATTCATTGGAAAATTGATTCTCAGATTTATAGTAATTTCCCGGAAATTCTTGAAACAATTCCAACAGATATTTCTAAACTTGTCTTTCATTTCAGAAATTCTCATCAGATGTTTGCCATTGTCTTCAATCACTTCATAGTCTTCAATCAAATTAAAGTACTTTTTAATCAAATCTCTTTCTTTATTCAATCTTTGGCTTAAATCAATTGATTTCTCGATTAATCGCCGATTGATATAACTGTCAAATAAATAAACAAAAGTATTATTTTTAACAAAAAATTAATTTGAAATAAAACAGACATTTGATGAATAAAATTATATAAAACTGAAGACAATTTGTAAGAAAGTCCACAAATTATAGATCCAAATAAAGGCCGATAAGACGTCAAACTTGACTCAAACCACATCAATCCAGAAGTTATCGAAAATATTATTAAAACATTTCTGAAAATTATTTTTAATTAATTTGAATCAATTAAATATCTTTTATATTTGAAATACTTATTAAAATATTCTGATTTTGTTTGCAAACAGTCTTTATTTGATAAAAAATCTGATTCGGAATCTATTAAAGTGTCGATGAAAGTGATGTCTTCACTAATCAAAAGACCACTTCTCGTCAATACTTCTGTCACTCGAGAGCCCAGAGTTGTAAACCATTTATTAGTATTAAACGAGTTTTTAATTATCTTTAAGTCAAACATTACTTAAATTCACTAAAAAATGGATAACAAAAATATTTTTGGAAAAGTTTAAAATTAGAGAAAACATGTGATTATAACAAAGTTTTTTAAATTTTTTGTTTACAAACACAAACTTAAAATAAATGACGTAATCTTCTGATTATTATATCAAGATCATTTAAATCTGTTTTGCACTTGTTCTTGAACATATGAACAAATTTGCGCATAAAATCAACTTGTTAAATTTTGAAAATTTATTTGTTATATTACTCAGAATAAAAATATAAATAATCGAAAAAAACGTTTTTTGAAGCCAAACCCATCTCTCATCATCTGACCTTGCTAAAATATGTATTCATTTTTAATAAACATGATAGGTTGCTTTGAATATCTGTTTGGATATGCAGATGAAAATAAAGCTTTGAAATAATTGATCAAGTTAATTTATGAATGAATACTAATTCTATTGATTGGAAATTCCAATAATTGATTGACTCATTTGTTATGCAATTAGAAAACAATCCCTAAAAATGTACTCAAATTGTGGAGACATTTGTTTACGTGTTTTGACATTAATTTGAAACTAATTTCAGTGATTAACCAATTAATTGCAATCAAACGAAATGTCAGATCAAATGTCAGAATTACAGCCCGAAGAAAGCTTAGGTCCACCGCCAGAACAAACAAATGTCTTAAAGTACCCACCGATTGAGGTTAAGGATGAGGGCTCTGACGAAAGACACCAAAATGAAGGACAAACATCTGAAGAAATGAATGAAGAAAGTGCGCCACAACTACCACCAAATGAACACATTCTAACACAAGATCACACTGAAGACAGTCCACAACAGCAACACAACGATCACAATATAATACAAAAACCTCAAAAAGACAATGAAAGACATGAATTAAATGAGGATAATGTCAGACAAGAATCAAATATAGACAATACGGGACATGAATCAAACGAAGATAATGAGGAACACGAAGATAATGAAGACGAAGAAGATAATGAGGATGAGGACGATGAAGAAGATAATGAAGATCATGACGACAATGAAGAACACGATGATAATGAAGAACAAGAAGAACCCGAAGAAATGTTATATGAATTGGATGTAAACCTATTGAAAGAGGAAAATACAAAACTCTCAGAAGAGGTTCAATTTGCACAGAATATTATCAAATTATTGGAAAATTATCGAAATTTAATGATTGTTTGTCTTAACAATTGTCAAAATTGTGCCCAAAATCCAGTTTTGGTCCAAGAATTCAATGAATTAGAGGTCACTTATGATAAAGACTTGAGTTATGCCAAAGATGTCGTTTTTGACAAAACCTTTTACAACAAAATAAACAGAATTTTCAATAAAAATAAGAAAAAGAATTCAAACGAAAGAAAGTATGAAATACTCGATGAATACATTGACAGCGATTCCGATGAAAAGAACTCTTTAGATCCGGATTCAGATTATGAACCAAATGAAGAACAATTGTTGGCTGAAGCAGAAGAAAAGCCGAAGAAGAGACAGAGAAGAGCATCAAAACCTAAAAAACAAAAACCTGTCAGAAAGAGAACTAAAAAGACGGCCCGAAGTTATGATATGATGGAAGACGAAATCGACGAAATCATTGATCATTTGGGCTCTAATCAAGAGGGAGAAGAAGAAGATGACAACCAATGGAATCCCAAACCGACCAAACGTAAAGGTAAAGGCAGAGGAAGGCCCAAAGGTTCCGGACCGAAGGCCACCAAAACTAAAGGTATGTTTAAATTAAATGTTTTTTTATTTGAATTTAATTATTTGATTTATAGGTCCAAAGAAAAGATACGATAAGTTATATAAATGCGATTTTTGTGATTATACGCATCGAAAGCCGCCTAATTTGGAGGCCCACAAAAACAAAGTCCATCTAAATATAAGGCCCTATAAGTGCGACAAATGTGACAAATGTTTTACTGGAAAACCCTTTTTGGATAAACACAGAAGATTTCATAACGAATCCGATTCCAGTTATCATTACTGCGATTGGACTGACTGTAAGTTCCGCACAAAATACATGAATAACTTGAAAGAACACCGTCTCCGACACGAGAGAGACCGTCAATTTCGTTGTGCGTGGCCCGGATGTGGTCAGAGCTTCTATAACAATCGCGATATGACTCAGCACATGAAGTCACATGAAGATCAGCGCACATACCGATGTGATTGGCCCGGTTGTGAGTCTACCTTTAAAAGACACACATATCTGAGTCGACATAAACGGCTACACATTAATTCGGACGATGCGTTCCCTTGTGTTTGGCCCGGATGTGGAAAGGCTTTCAATACTAAGAAAAAGTTGGCCAATCATTCGACTTTTCATAAAAAACAATTGGAGGAAAACGTACAGCAAATGGTTAGGAATATTCCGCCCCCTATTGTGGACCCAAAAATGGCCAAACGTTCGGTTATTCAAAGTCAGGCAACTAATAAAGCTTATCAGATGGGACCGCCCCGAATGGCTCAAACAATTAACGTTCCAAAAGTGGATAATCGTCTGCCGGCGCATACAAATCAATTGCAAGCCAGCGCTCAGCAATTCGTTCGGACAGCTTTGGGCGATCCGACGCCAACCCCTACCGATCTCTCGCAACATAGACCCACCGGACAGGTATATAATGCCTGGTCTTTAAACAATTTTTATCATTAAATCAGAGAAATTCTTATTAATTTTGACTGAAATATGTGTTTAAATGCTTTTTATTTTGTTTATTCTGTACTTAAATTCTGGAAATTATCTTAAATTTCATGGATTTTATTCGAAAAATAATCGAAATCATTGCTAAACATATTCTGTAAATAGTTTTTAATTAATATAATTAATTATCGTATAATTGAACTCCAATTAAATTCCGAATATTTACTCTTTTGAATAGAAATTCTTAATATATTTGCACTTTTAATATGAATTTTAAAGAATATGTATTCGTTTCTCTAATAATATAAAGAAAATTATTTGAATAATCAATAAAATTGACGTAAAAAGAGATTTGAGATAATATTGATTTGAATAATGAAAACCTTTTTGAATGCAAATCAAAAATCAATAAAAGCCTATAAAATAAGAGGTCTTTAGAACTCATTTCAAAACTTCAGAGAATTCAAAATTCAAACCATTTGTTAGTATTTATTAAACGATCCCTAATTAGAGGAGACATTACTCTTCAATGTTTGGATTTTTTTATATTCAGTCTATTGTTTACGTGTTTTTTAAATCCAATTAAATTAATATTTGATTTTTAATCAGTTTTTCATTAGTTTTTTGAATTAAATATATAATTGGATTTTAATATATTATCGCCAAATCATATCAAATATGAACGACTTGTTCAGTTTGAAACTGGAGGTCAATAGACTTCGCAATGAATTACAATTCGCCCAAAATTTCAATGAATTGCTCGAAAATTATAGGAATTTAACGAAAAACTGTGTCAATAGTTGTGAAATTTGCAGTAAAAACGAAGAAATGGTTAATAAATTTCATTACTTAGAGATTACTTATAATAAACACTTGGATTTCGCCAAAGAAAGAGATTTAAACGCTTTGAACAACAAATTGAATAATGAATTGAATTCCAATAACAACAACAATAATAATAGCGATAAAAACCGGGAAACATTTGAAATGATGTGCGAACCCATGATTTACGACTCAGAAGAAGATTCTGAAGATGAATCTGATTCTGATCTCGACATGACTTGGAGTAGGAGTCGACCCAATTATAAGAACTATTGGTCGCAATCGAAGCCAAAAAGAGCCGTCAGAAACAGAAATAGTAATATATTTTTCATAATTTATTTATTAATTGTTGTCAGAAATGACAACATTTTATATGTTTAATGAGTTTAAGCAATAAATTTAAGTGAAATCTGGGAAAAGGATTTAAATATTAAAAGATATCTAAAAATCGGGATTTTTTATAATTGTTTAAAACTTTGTGAACAAATGACTAATAAATTATTGTTCCGATGGACAGCCGGTTGGGATAAGAATCGAAAGCTATATAAATGCGATTCATGTGATTATACGCACCGAAAATTACCGAATCTGGAGTCACATAAAAACAAAGTACACCTCCAAATCCGGCCCTTTAAGTGTGACAAATGCGATAAAGACTTCACTGGAAAACCAGTTCTGGACAAACATAAGCGAAAAGTGCACAACGAATCCGACTCAGTCTATCATCATTGCGATTGGAATGGATGTGAATTCAAGACTAAGTACTGGAATAACCTCAAAGAACATAAACTTAGGCATACGGGGGACAGGACTTTCAAGTGCTGTTGGCCCGGATGTGAAAAGTCATTCTATAATAATAAAGAACTGACACAACATATGACCTCACATGAAGATAACAAAGACTTTCGGTGCGATTGGCCAGGTTGTGGCGCTTGTTTTAAACGAGCCGTTTATTTGGGACGTCACAAACTATTGCACACCAGTCCCGATACCGCACATCCCTGTGTTTGGCCAGGATGTGGAAAGTCATTTAATACTAAAAAGAAACTAGGTAAACATATGGCAGTTCACAAGAAAACGGTCTCTCCTTTACCGGGCAATAGTGTAAGTCGACCGGTAGGACGGCCTGTGACTCTGCAGAATATGCCTCCCCCACCATCGCAGCAACAGCCTCAACAACAAGTAGCTCACCCTCAGCAGCAAACGCCACCCCAAGCACTGACACCTGACAGTCAAACGGCTAAATCACCGCAACATCCGTTCGATTTGTCTCAGAGAGGACTGCCATTCATTCCTCCGCAGATGTCTATGCGGTGGCCAAACATCCATAACATTCCTAACTTTCACAACAAACAAATGTTTTGAAAAGAATTTCGTAAAACTACTGATTAATCCATAAATTAATTATTATTTAGTGTTTGAATTGTATTTAAATTTAGTTTTTGTTTAAATATTTTGTAAATAATTTAATAATCGTTTGAATCGAAAGAAGAAAATAAGTTTCAGTTTTAATCATATTTATAGCACAAAGAGATTGGTTTTCGGTAAGTCTTAAGCTTTGGAATCAGTTATAAGTTATTATTAATAATTTGTATTTATTTTGAATTATGATTCGAATATATTTATTGACTCTTAAATCAAATAACTTATGACTCGAATGTCAGTCAAATATTGAATTGTTTTTTAATTCAATTAAATTTTAATCAAATAACTAAACGGACATAAATTGAGACAAAAGATACGAACATTTCTTATACTCTAATCAGTTATAAACTATTTGTTCTTCAGGTCTGAAGTCATTTCAGACATTAATTAAATATTAAGAATGTATTAAATAATAAATTATTGAATTTAATATAAGATAATTAAGTGATTATTACAGCAATTATTTATTCAATGCATTACAACGTGTATTTATTTTAATCAGGGGTGCACAAGGTCTTAGGGGGGGGGATAAATTTTCAAAAAGTTCCAAATTTAGAGAGGGGGTAGTTTTTAGTTCATTTTAAGTGTTAAATATTGTAAAAATGGGCTCCAAAACAACTCGCGGCACCAAAATTTTCCGAGGGGGCCTACCAGCTATCGAGTTTAGCCCTGTGTGCAGCCCTGATTTTAATCTCTTATTAATTATCTCCAAACCGAACATTGGTTTCAATTTGTTTGAAGAATTATATCTATTTTTAATCCTCTCTTCTCATATTAGGAGCTAATCGGTATTAAACAACAGAAGATCGGTTTGATTGAGGTAGCTAATTTGAGTTAATAATGCTAACCTAGTATTCTTAACTTTAGAAAATGACAAATAAATGATTTTTAAGACAAGTGAGAAATTCTTACATGAATTTCAAAATTCAATTTTTAATGCAATGCATTGAAGACCCCTTTAGTATACGTTTTGTTTATGTTTTCATTGGAAGAATTCATTGATATTTAGTTTAAATTAATTTTAGTTTTTTAAATGTTGAAAAAACAAGTAACTAATTGTAGTTTTTCGCAATGGTTTCCACATTTTTCAGACATCACTGTGCCCAGGTAATATCCATTAATCTCCGATTGAACCTATTAATCTTATAATAGTATCATTAGTGAAATAATAAAATTGTCCGAAGATTTCATTGAATATTTGTTATCCGATGGCATTGTTTTACCGAAAAGGTATATCAAATTTATTTAAACATTAATTTATCTAATTATAACTTTTGATTAGTAGTGAAGTCGATGTCTTTGACTCGAGAACTAATGAGTTAAATGACGAATGGAGTCAACGAAACGATGATTCGGATAATGAAAGCATTGAATCTGATATTGAATTTCCAGAATTAGAGCTCAAAATCAATGAAATTCTCGTAAAATTTGGTTCAGTTTTCCCAAAACTTAATTGGAGTTCTTGTGAAGACTCAAAATGGATGAGCGCTTCCGGTACTCGATGTCGACAATCACAAGACGTTTATCTTTTACTCAAAAGCTCTGATCGAATTGTTCACGACTTGACTCAACCGTAAATTAAGCCATAATTTCAAAAGTTTTTATTACTTTTAAATATTTTTAAATTAATTAAAAAAAAGATTCAAATATTGTTCTGATATTAACGATGAAAATGAGACAAAAGTCGAATACGAGTTGGTTCTGAAGAAGTGGATGGATATAAACCCTTCGATGGAATTCAGATGTTTTGTTAAAAATAATACTTTAATCGGTATTTAAAATAATTTTTATTAACTTATTTTAAAATTTTATATAAATGTTATATAAATGATAGGAATAACTCAAAGGGATGTCCGCTCTTATTATTATCACATTCAGCAGCAAAAAGAAGAAATTATTGATGACATCAATAGATTCTTTACCACACATTTGAAAAATAAGTTCTTCGATACCGACTGTAAGTTTCTGACTATAACTGTATTTTAATATAAATAATTTGTATATATAGTTGTTATAGACGTTTATCGACCCCATAGAGAACGGGTTGTTCTCATTGATATCAATCCTTTCGGTCAAACAACGGATTCACTTCTTTTCGATTGGGATCAACTAAATGCTCAAATAAGTAGTGAATCAAATGAGGTAAAGACAAACAATTCTTTTATTTCTTACTTTTATCTCTTTATTGTTTCAAAGAAATCATTGCCTGATTTTCGATGTCTGACTAACGAAACCGGAGTTCAAACTCAAAGCAATTCAATGAATTCATTTCCAATTGAAGTCAATTCTGGGTATAATATGAATGATTTGATGAATGGCTTTCATATCGACCGATAATTTTTTTTGAGTTGAGATGAATTAAGAAAAGATTAAACAAACTTTAAATAAAAGTTTATAAAAAACAATATTTATTTTCTAAATTTACAAATAGTTTTATACAAAATCTATTGAAACTAAAACTTCGAATGTTTTATGAATAGTGCCATCAAATGATAAATATTTGAAAATTATAGAGTAGTTGAAAGGGAAGGGTTAATGACAATAGTTATTCTAAATATCACTCATAATTGAAAGTATGTGAAGCACTTATAAATAGGTTGTGCTCTCAAACTAATGGATAACTAGCAGAAGAGGCGATTCCACACTGATTCTTCTTATTTCTGGCCATTTTGATATATCCCTCGTCACCCCATTGAGGGCCCCAACTGTTTTTGACGATCCAAAAGTCTTCTTTGGTGTCCTGAGTGGTTCCGTATCCGACGACAAGCACTCCGTGGTCTAAATTTTCTGAACTGCATTCTTCTTCGTCGTAAACACCTTTTGAATAGAATTGAAACGACTCATGACTGGCATCGATAGCAACGGAGACGGGGCCTACTGTTGCCACCGCTTCTTTCAACTTCCCTTCATTGCCTTCGGGAATATCAACAAACCCGGTGTCAGTGGCCCCGATATCGCGGGGTCTGAAACGGCATTTGTCATCCTTTTGAACATAATTTATAAACTAATTAAAAATTTAGTCCATTTTATTGTGAAACATACCTTTCCCTCATATGGATAACTGTTTTCTGTGTCCAATCCGTGATTGTCTTTTATATAACTGAAAGCGTTATCCATAAGCCCTCCCTCACAACCATTGTTTCCATAACTACGGGAACAGTCGACTAAATTTTGTTCGGAAAGAGAAGTAAGAGTTCCCAATTTCCTGAAATGTTGTCCTTCGAGAGCACCCGTCTGTCAATTAATCGAAATTAAAAACTGGAAACATAATTATTAATCAAAAAGAAATTACCGCAGAGAACGACCAGCAGCTACCGCACTGTCCTATAAATGAATAATTCAATTAGATCTTGTAACTTTTGCTCAATTATTTAGACATACCTTGGTCTTTTACATCTGTTACGTATCCCTTTTCTCTCCAGTCGACCGCATGAGGAATAACTACATTATGTGGACTCAAATAAGTCGATCCATTCATGGAATCAGTTTTGTAGGACTTCTTAAAGCCGTTCATAATTGAGACAAATTCATGATTCAAGAGATCTCCGAATTTATTCATAGCGAGAGTATATCCTTTGAGTCCATTGGCGGCCCTCTGATTGTGTTTTGCGATTTTGTGTTTGTTTTCCATAAATACCTTCAGTCGGAAGTTCTCTTCAGATTTGTCTGAATATTGTTTTCCATGTTTTTGTTTAAATGCTTCAAATTCTTCGAATATGACGTCTTTGTAGGACAGGGCTATCGACTGGACCGCTACCGCCAAAAACAGAACTGACAAAAACAGCACAGAATAATGCATTTCAAATGCAATTTTGGTGACCAATTAATGAATCTAAACTAACAGATAATACAAAATGAGATTTCATCCAATTCTATAAATAGAAATCATTTTTAATCAATAAGAAGGTAGAGGTAAAATCATATGCCCTTGCTACTGCTACTAATAAGCCACTAATTCTCAATCAAGTGATAAAAATCGCATCAATTTATTCATTTAATTATTAAATGATAAAAATCGGTTACAATTAGATTAAAAGTAAAATAATTTGTGTCTAATGTTTAACACATTATTAATGTTTTGGAACCAAAAAGTAAACAAAACTATTGAGTCATTCATTCAAATCAATACTTAAAGTCAGAAGAAATCGCATTAAAAAACAGCAAACAATCGATACTTAAGTTAAATAAAAAAAAACTTTAAATTAAAGTCTAATCTGAATAATGTTAAGAATTAGTAATCAAAATAATATTCAAATTAATAGCAATATTTTTTTCGCTGAAATTTTCATCATTTATCTCAAAAGTATTGAAGAATTTTGATTTCAACTCAACAATAGATTAAAGGTTTGAAATATGTTTTAATATGTTTTTAATTAAATTCAAAATTATATCCAAAAATAAAATTCATTAAAAAATGTGTTAAAAACGGATAATTTAATAGATTTTGTGAAGACTAATAGATTTAAATAAAAATTGAATGAAATACTCACAAAAAATGGTCGAATATTTTCAGAACTCAAAAATTAATTGAAATAAATAAATCGATTTATTGAAGTATTTATAACTTAATTATTATCGTCAGAAATGATCTCAAATCAAATATAACTATAAAACTACTAAATGACTCAATTAAATGATTGGATGTGATTCTGAGTTATCAAAACTAAATTGATATCTGAGTAAACATTTTAAACAAAAACAACTCAATATTTGCGATACTATTCTGAAAATTAATGATTAGATAATTAAAAATCATAAGACTTTAAACTTATAAACGAGTGATTACTTACTTTGCTTTCCACTAAAAAACCTGAAATATTAAACCAAATATGCGATCAAATGTTGTATTCAAACAAATTTCTTAATTAACAAAATATTAAACTATTTTCTCATTAATTTTTATGAATCACTCAAATTAAAAGAGTTGACTACAAAACAAATTTCTCTTTAAAACAATTAAAACTCATATGAACTCGACTTTTGTTGAGTCTTAAGACCTAAACAACAATTCCAGAAAAATAATCCCTCTCTTTGTAGTCGTCCCTCAAAATCTCGTGATTATTAACTCTGTATTTGAGCGATGATTGGACAGATATAAATAAAATATATGAATAGCGCCATCACTTCAGAGGGTTAACCACTTCTTTGGGCATAAAATTATTGTAACAATCATTTGTTTTTTATGTTTAGCTTTCATTTTATCTTTTAAATTGACAATAATTTTAGATAAGATATTTCCCAAAACTTTGGTCTCACTTCCTATAATTGATTTCAAGTTACTATGGGATAATCAATTCAATCAAAATGCCTTGATCATATAATATGAGTCATATTCTTTTGAACTGCAATACTTGGTATTGTTTTTTCATTTTATTTCGATATTACTTTTAATTAAATATTTATGAATATATCAATTGAGTACTTCTATCGTATTTTTAGTTCAATTTCTACTCTTTTGGCTATAGAAAGGCAGACATACGGAGAGTTATAATTGTTTTGTTTACTTAAAATGCCTTTACTTAAAAAATTAGAACATTTATATGTAATCTATTTATATACTATAATATTTTTACATGCTAAGTTTCAATTAAATAAACTATATTGGTCAGAGGGTCAGTTTTTGGTGAAAATTACATAGTAACATGATTCATTAAAATTTCTCAATTTATGTCTAACTACTAGGGATGAAGTGGTGAATGTTTCACTTAATTTCAGTTGAAATTTCAGTGAAATTTCATGAAAGTTTCACCAAAATTTTGATCGTTTCACTTTGAG
>JAQFZI010000248.1:0-19838 GCA_034695605.1 Eupelops occultus | reverse complement strand
ATTCAAACAATTATTATCTTTTATGATAATAAAGATTGGGATCAGACATAAAGCAAATTATCTTTAATTCTATGATTAAATCACTGAACAAATGTTTTGGATATTTGTTTGCAAATCATAAAAGAGTTGCAATAAAACAGTAATTACTTTGATTTCAATAAACAAATGTTTGAAAGGAATCAAAGATTAAAACTTTTGAGGAATTTCTATATTTTGTGTCAAACATAAGATTAAAATCTATTCCTTTATGAGGAATGTCTGTCATTACTTGAAAGCCATTTGAAAAACTTATTTTTAAAATCAATGATAGGTTTCTTCCTATTAAACTATGGTCTGGACACATGGGGCTGTCAAATGGTCAACTCAGCCCAGACTGACGCCAGAGAACTACGCAAACTATTGCTCGGATGGCTGTTCTTTATCACAAAATTCATTGAATTCGCTGACACCGTATTTTTCATACTTCGGAAAAAGACAACACAAGTGTCGGCACTGCATGTAATACATCACGCATTAGTGCCTTTTCTGGTAAGTCCTCTCAATTAAATTCCTAATTTTATTTCGATTCAAACGAGTAATTGCACCGAAAATACCCACAAAATAGAGAATTACATAAAAATTATAGATTTTAACCAAAAGAAATGAACAATAGAATTAATGGTCAGCCGCCTTTTCCGTCGCGCACACACACATACACTGAACTAACCCCGCCATTTATCATTCGGTTTAGGTATGGATTGGCTTCAAATTTGTGCCAGGCGGCTCGAACGCATTTTTCCCGTTAATTAATAGTCTGGTGCACACAATAATGTACACATACTATGCTCTGTCAACACTGGGCCCAAATGTCCAGCCCTATCTCTGGTGGAAGAAGTATTTGACGCGAATCCAAATGATTCAATTCGTGCTAATAATCCTAAACTCATTGCGTTTACTGTTTCTGCCACACTGTCAGTTTCCAAGAGCATTTATTTATTTGACTGTCTTCAATGGTGGGCTATTTTTGCTGTTATTCGCCAGCTTTTATCGTCAGGCATACATTGGCATCAAATTTAGGAGTAAACACAAATAATCATCTGAATCGCAACAAACCTTTTACAATACCATCCCCCTTTTAAAAATTCCAAGATTACTCCTGTCCCTCAACCCAACTCCTTATCACTTGTTTTCGCATAAATTTCACAATCGATTCGAGAGTGAAATTGTTTTAAAAGCTTTTACTTTACGTTATTTTTTCTAAACATTTTTAAACATTTTTTTTAATGACTGACTAAAGATTTTTCGGACAGAATTTAAATCAAAACTTTTTGACTTTAATATTGTATTAATTAATAACTTAATTAAGTTTTGAATTCGAAAAATGTCCTAAAAATTTGAAATTTAAAAACAATTAGGAATTTGTATTAAAATTATATTTAAATTTAAACGAAAAGATTTATTTATAATAATTAAGACTTTTTTCGTGAAGAGAGGATATGTTTAGATACCAAAGAGAATATGCAGGGCTGGACCCGAATGGGTGGTCATCCCTGCGATGCCTAGCGATTGCTCACAAAATAACATTGAGGTCTGACCCCAATAATTAATTTTGCAAAAGTTTTGCCCTAATTTTGGAGCCCTCCTTTCAAATCCCTCAGAATTTGGAGATTGTGGTCAACCCTGGCTATAGGTTTTAAAAATAGCAGTGATTTGCACCGTTATTCCATTAAACTTGACCTGTGCTGACACTCTTTCCTTTCTGTCTCTATTTTTGATCGATAGTAATAATCAATACATTTCTCTCTTAATATCCGAGTCTATGAATAAATTCCTAATCATTTGAAAGTATAAGAAGTCAGAGAAAGAAGAGTTAAATTTTCATAATTTTTTTATGAAATATTGGTTTCATTTTTCATAATTTGTTTATTTTTATTGTTTTTATTAATTTTTTTTTCTATTTTTAATGATAAGTAAAATCCAAACAAAAATTTGTTAAAATAGTTAATAAACTTATCGTTCGATAAATCGAGTGAAACGATAAATAACTAATTGACTGTATATTTGAGGAAATCAAGTATTTAATCAATAAATGACTTCAAAACGAGATTTATCTTTCATTAAAATCTAAGATTTTATTTAAAGATTTATATTTAAATTTTTATAATTAGAATAAAATCCAAAAATATCTCCTATTTTTCATACCATTCCTCAAAACCTTAACAACTTTTACATAAGAAAAAATTGCTGTCAATACTGTTAACCCGCTTATAATAGCGTTGTTTTGGTTATCTATCAAGTTTTGTGGCATTTTTTAAAAGCCTTTCCCAAACAATTGGCCATTATTTTGATGGTTGAGCACAGGATTTAGTCAATTGTTTCCTTTCTTGTGTCTCATCGTTGACACAATCGTTTGTAAACAGAAAAAAAACATTTGCGAACCTATTTTTATTCCGTTCCCTTTGGAGCCAAACAATGGCTTTAAAAGTTGTTTTGTTTTTTAGAAAGCATTTGAAAAAACATTTTTAACAAAATTTGATTAATGAGATGATTAGGAATAACACAGTTTTGTGTTTAAATTCAAAACAATATAACAATAAAAACCTCATTAATTCAATTTTGAGAATTAATTCTCAGTTTAGACTTAATTTATAATAATTTTGTACCTAATCTTTGGTCAAAACCTCATGGATTATATTAATAGCCTTTTGATGAAGAGGCGGATATTCTGAGCGAAAAATTGTTACAAAAAAAATCGAGTTTTGAATTTGAAATTTTCAGTTAATATTTAACTCAATATTGATTTGTCCTAAACTCAAATTATGCAAATCAATAGATAACTGATTTGATTGAAGTCTCGATTTATTGAAATCTATTTACAAAACATTTATTTTCTTAAAGACTATAATAAGAAAAATGTTTGAAAAGCTTTGAAAAACTGTCTGAATAACTAAAATGATCATTGATTTGAAATGTTTTCCGGATATCTATCACACTTTTCTCGTCCGACATAATTGAATTAATGCATTGATCATTTGAAATGTTGAGTTTTGCTCAGAGAACATGTCATTATTATTCTATAAACTACACTATATTTACAAATATTCAACACTCAGTAATCAGACATCAATAGAAACAAGTTTTTCAAATCACTTATGATTTTTAAATAGAAAGAGAAGTTTTTGGGCTTTAAGTGAAGAAAAATTGAATTTTACGGTAAATAATAGTTAAGTGATTGTAAATAATGATAATAATTACGGAAAAATCAGAGAGAATTCAGGTTTAAAATCGAATAAATTATAGATAATATTCTCCGGAAAAATGTCCGAAATATGTGTTTATAACAAATATTTACCTTTAATTCCGATAAATGACACTAAAAATTACACTCAATTTTGGTCTAACCGTAAAATCATGTGCCCAGAAATTGCATGTATTAGAAAAATATGAACAAGGTGTTTCAATAGAGAGAAAAAAAAGATAAGGAAGAGTGGGAAATACAATTTATTTTTGAAATTAAACGGAAGTTTATCTGAAGGTAAGAGCAAAATGTTTTCAATAAACTTCAAAAATAATTGGCTTTTAATTATGTGGAAAGTATATGGACCCCCTTGGGCACTTTCCTATTCAATTGAGTTTAATTGAGACATGCAATTGCCTACAGTTTTATTGAATTTCTATTTTTGAATTCATACTTTTTTTTGAGACAAATGCCGATCCATTTAAAAAAAAAAGTTCAATTCATTTATGTACTGGATATCGACAAAGATCTTAATCATTTTGATTTTTCTCAAACAATTATTGTTATTCACAAACAAAATGAATGTTTTTTTTAAAAACAATTTTTCAATCAATGAATGGATTTTTTTATTCAATAAAAAGTATTGTTATTCTCGTTCTGAAGGCATTCAAAAGTCAAAAGACTTATCAAATCATTTGAAAAATTGTTTTTTTTTTCATTCGTTAACAAAAAAAAGTTAAGAATTTATTTAATATTCAAAGAGTTTTATTTGGAAGAAATGAGTGAAAGGAGTGAAGACATTCAATCAGACTTTCAATTACTTAAACTTATATTTAGACAATCGATAGAAGAGATAAAGGAATTCATAACTTTTCCCTTTTCGCCAACTTTTCATTATTGCGGTCCCAATGATGTCAAAGGTCTCAACGATTTATACGACTTATGGCACGAAAATGACAACCAATTCACTGATTTAATGCTGGGCTTCGCCGACAGAGACGCACAGGTTATGCACTACAAAGCGGCGGACATCTATACTGATACCGCTCCCGACTTGAAAATCACTGACGACCTCTTCGAAGGCGGACTCATTGATACTATCAGAAAGATATACAAATATTGTTCGGCTGTTTTCTACCTCTCCCTAACCCTTATGTTTCTGACGATCTTTCGATTACTTGTGGGTTGCAATCAATCACTTTATTTCGAAAATTGGTTGGAATTCCTCTGTTCCGCTGCCGTTCTGGTGATCCTCTGGGAAGTGATATTTGATTTGCATTACTGTTATTGCGGTCGACCTAATATTGAGGACTTGACTCTTGATATCAGACTCTATGATCTGCTAATCATTTCTGACTTTTCAATAGTTTTAAGAAAGATTTTAGTACACCTTCCCGGGAATGGGCTATGGCTCTCCATATGCTTACTATTGTATACTGTCCTTTATGTCAGTCGACTGTGCCTTCAAATCATAATTATAGCCAACTTAAGGATTGCAAGAACCAAATCAACGCAAATGAAGAAACAGCTCAAAAGACTATTCAAACTTAAGGACATACCTATATA
The DNA here is from genome assembly GCA_034695605.1 of Eupelops occultus. Classification (NCBI taxonomy): domain Eukaryota; kingdom Metazoa; phylum Arthropoda; class Arachnida; order Sarcoptiformes; family Phenopelopidae; genus Eupelops; species Eupelops occultus. The sequence goes on along the minus strand of JAQFZI010000248.1, from coordinate 15,055 downwards.
GAAAGGGAGGGCGTGATAGCAAAAAACCAGTCGCGAGACACCACAAAACTTATTATACTTTTATATTAGACTTCTTTTGATTAAAACATAAAAAATATTAATTGATTTCACATAAAATGAACCAAAAGTGAGAAAATCTGTAATATTTTTCCCAAACATTTAATAAAATACAATAAAATTCTCAAATATTTCGACAGAAAACTAATCGATTAAAAAAACTTTTAAATAAATATATATTTTTTCGTTAAATTTAATTAAAAATTAAGCGAAAAACTGCTTATATTTTCCTTTAAGACTAAAAAGTTTTGGTTACGAAATAAAAAACTCGAAATTCAGGTAAAAGTTATTTATATAACGGATTGGAATTCATAACCGAATAGAGAAATGAAAATAAAAACAAAAACTTAGTTTAAATTAAGGTATTATACGACGGAGCGATTAATTCAATGACCACTCAGTCCTTGCAATCAATTATTAAATAATGAATTGCTTAATAATAATCAGGAATTCCTTTGATATAAATATTTAATCACTTTCTTCGGTAATATTTACGATTAAATAAAGCGATTAATCAAATTGTTTTTGATATTAAACTGATTTCTTCGGAGAAAAAGGTTATTCTGATTATAAATACTCCAAAATTAACTTCAAATTCATTTTTGATTTTAATTTTTAGCCAATAATTACTGAATTCAGTAATAATTTAATGAAAAAAAGTCAAAATTAATTTGAAATTTAAAAAAAATTAAATACTTTTTACTCAAAATTATATATTATTTCATAAAAAGAGTGAAAAATTAGTGAAAATTTATTGACATTTGTTTTAAACGGAAGAAAATTAAGACTCAAAATGTGTGAAAAAGAAAAATTAAGTAATGAATTCGGAAGAAAAAGTGTTTTATCACTTAAGACACACAACTGTCCAAAGGAAGAGACTCTTCTCATTGAGAATAAACTAATTTATGTTAAGAATAATGATTATAAACATTGCAAACAATTTAAATATTAAAACAAACGATTCAATTGAGTTTTAAAAATGGGTTAAAAGCCAATCAATTAATTAATTATTATTTAAAAAGCGATTTAATTCTTAAAACCACTTAATTCTTAACAAATACTTAATTAAAATTTCAAACACTTATCGAAAGAAATCGAGAGAAAAGAGTTTTAAATTCTAACAAATAGTTTGCATCCATTCGAGTAAAACAATTGATAAACAAAATCGAAATTTATATAAAAAATTTCAATAAAATTAAGACTTTATTCAGGTTTTAGTGCTTTTTTGTTAATACCTTTGATTATCTCTAAAAACAGTTGCAATAAATTCTCAAAAAATATGTAAAAAAATTAGAGACAAAATTTAAATACAACCGAATAGAGAGGAACGGAGTATACAACACATAATCTCAGCAAAAGTGTTGACGAAAACAATTAATTAATTAATTAAATCCTAAAAAGAAATACAAATTAAAGAGAAAGAGACGAAAAAGTTGTGTATTTAATAGTAAAATAGATATAAAATAAATGACGAAAAAAATTCTTACATTTCGTTATCAAACGTCTCACAAAATAAGAGAAACGAAAGAATTCATTCAATTTCTATATAAATAAAAAGATGTATTTCTTTGTCTTTAAATCGCATTTTAAACCCTAAATGTTATCTAATTTTCATATAAAACAAATTAAATTATAATTCACTCAATCGATTCGAGCAAATAATCTGTACTTTCCGTTGGAAAACAAATTGTTATACAAATAAATAACTGAAAATCTCATCAAAAGAGTGAACTCATTCTCTCATATACTATAAAAAGGTTCAAAATTAATATTGTTTTAAGTGTTTTTGAGAATTAATTTAACGAATGTTGTCTTTTGCTATAAATAATTGTTTTGTTGTTGTTATCAATGATTTGACGAAAAATATTTCCTAAAATCCAAAATCAATTGATTATTGTTTTGATACTTAAATACGAGAGATGTGTGAGAAAAATGTTTTCGTGAAAAAAAAACAAATTGGAGTTTAAGAGCAAAAAAAAAGCCTAAAATTAGTGATGAATGGGAGTACGAGTGGAAGGACAGGGAGACAAACATCAAACAAACACTTTGGCCAACGCGTCCGCACCGCCGCTCGCGAAATAAGGCAAACCCGGATGAAATGTGACGTCAAAAATCGCTTCATCGAACTTTTTCCGGTGCGATGTAATCTCCTGAACACAGGTTCTGCTGTCAAAGTTCCAGAGCCTAACACTGCAATCATGACCTGAAACAAGATATATTTGAATTAGACACTAATCTATCATAAATTTGGGACAGAGGTGCGAAAAAACACAATAACTTATTCAAAACGGAAACCAAATTTTGGCACTAATTTTGATAAACTCTCAAAAGTATGAGAATTCCCCCAAAAATTGCGAAATATTTATAAATTTATGGCTAAAATACAACAAATCTCAGAGGTTTCTCTTTTTAGAGCGAATCCAATGGTGCCCAGAAGGATAGGCAGAGCAAACCTGTAACATTTGCATTACTAGCCCATTTAGGCCTCCCTTCCTTATGGTATTTTCTAACCATTGACACTATTTGATAAAAAACAGTTAAACCTTTAAACACCGATAACCTGCACATCCTATGACCAAAACCATTAACTTAATTGCTTTCTAAAAGTGGCATAAATTTGAAAAATTTTCAAAACTAATCGATAGAAAAGACTAAACATTAATAGATTTGATAATAAGTATCAAACTTCGACTCAGAATATATATAAAACCAATGAATAAATTAATTTAAATTAAATAAAAGAATAATATTTATATAAACAACAAGAAAAAGACACAAATTATCTCTCTTATAGTCAAACCATAACTCAGGGCTTATTAGCTATTCTTGTGATTCATCAGAAAAGTTATTATTAAACCATAATTTTGTAAATCAAATGCAAGCCTTGAGCTAAACATTAGTCCCAAAAAAGCCTTTTTCGTCAATAATTCATTAATTTTTGAAAACAGAAAATAAATTCACAAAAAATAAAAACAAATCTCACAATAGATTCAAAACAACAAAACAAAAGGGAAGAGAAAATCAATTAAATTCTTAATGAAGTGAGAAATTGATTCAATTTTTTCATCACTTAATACGTAATGAATTTTAAGACTTACTTCCACTCAATAAATAGAGTCCATTGGGATCACAGGCAAGACATGTAACCTCATCGAGATGTGCGACCATTGCGTGGATACATTTACCTTTTGTTTGAAGGACAGAATCATTTTTAATTCAGAGCAAAAACAAATCATTAAACAAATGATGGCTAACCGCTATTAAGATCCCATAATTTGATTTGTCTGTCCTCATGAGCGCTAACCATCACAGGCATAGTCGGATGCGCAGCAATAGCATTTACCCGTCCGGGAGGACCAGCTTTGTCTTCAAAGGTCAGCACAGGAGTGGACTGAGATGTGGCCTCTAAATCATAGACACTAATAGAGCCATCAGAGAAGGCAGCGGCCAGAAGTGATGGGGAACTACTGCCTTCGCTATTATTATTATGCGGTGCAACGGCTGCTAAACTGGTCGGACGTGTTGTACCTGAAGTGAAGACAAAGTAAAGGAAAATTACCGCAAATTCGAAATTATTTTGTTTTAATTAAAAGGTAATTAAGGAATACCTTCTAATGTAATGGTTTTAACGCATTGAACACGAGATGTGTCCCAAATTTTAATAGTCTGGTCCGCAGCTGCCGTACACAGTAGTGGTGTATTGGCTGTGGCCGCAGTCGGAATAGCAACCAGCGACCAAATGGCGTTCGTGTGAGCACTGATTTGACACAACTGAAGACTGGCGTCATATGCGTCGTACGGATCTATGTTTGCGATATTAGTCGGAATCGACCAAATCATTAACTGTCCGTTTTGTGCACCAGAATATATGGTGTTATTATTGACCGCCAGTGACAACACTCTTGACGTATGACCCCTATATGTATAAACAGGTTCTAAATCGAATGTAGTGCCACCACTGGGTCCCGTCGGCTGCGATTGTTTCACTAAAGAATAAAAACAAATTAATGTTTGCATTTTGCCGGAAGTCATAGACTGCCCCGGGCAGAGGCATACCTTTGTTTGACTGAGTCGTTTTATTAAGATTCCATAATTTTAGAGTTTCGTCTTCAGAGGCGGTTATCAGCAGTGGTTCCGTTGCATGAAATTTAAGACATCGAACACAATCGAAATGCGATCTAAAAGTCAGATAAAACGTTATAATTATAGTCTTTCCTTAAAATTTGAATTAAAAACTAATTTAAAATAATTTATTGCAATAAAAATACAAACAAACAATAAATTCGTCGATAAATCACTTTTTGATGCAAAACATATTTAAATTAAATTAAATTAATTAATTAATACAAACATTAGACAAGAAAATGATCGGAAACATTAATTACTTGAGAATGTATCGGGGATTCCATGTTTTCCTAAATTCTGTATTCATTGAGGAGTTGGCGGTCGAACCGTTCAGATCCAGGGACTCATTAGCGACAGTAAGAGCAGCCAGTTCTCCGATATCGACCACATCTTTAGCTGAGCCTTAAATCAGATCAGAATAAATAAATTGATCCAAAGGTTCAAATTGGGAGCCAATGTAATACCGGGTCGACCCCAAAGACTGCTGTCTTTTTGTTCACCGCTGGGATGAGTGGACAAAAAATCGAATTCTGCTAAAACTTCTTCCGTTTCGGAATCTATAGCGTAAGGGCCGGCACTCCTAGTGGTGTTAATATCTTCAACACCTTCCTCTTCGTCCTCATCTTCATCGGCATCTTCTGTATTGCGGGCCTCTCTCTGTTCGTTTAGGAACTCGAAAGTGGCCAAAACGGAAGCCTCTGTATCAGAGACCATGGTCTGTGCGGGCCTCCAGGCGTCCGGATCTTCGGTTCGTTGAGCAAACTTAAACTTCTGAACGTCTGTATCATTGAGTTTTCGTTTGGAACTGTCACTCGTATCCGTGACACCCGTTTGGGACTCTTCTAAACTGGCATTCGTTGTCAGACCTAATAGACTGCGGACTCGATTGGAACGGACATCGATTATTGTGTCCGTATAACCGATTTCCTGAAGATATTGTCGCAAAAGTTGTCTTCCCTTCAGCACAGGTCAAGAAATTAGCGAAAATTATTAAAAAAATTGAATAAAGAATTAAAAAACGATTAAATAATTAAAAGACTAATAAAATTAAAAATAAATTAAATGCAAATTAAAGTCAATTCATAAGTGGAATGGGATTAGAGTTTGAATGGATTTGAAAGACATTTAATGAAAGAGTCGTGAGTTTAAGTCACGGAATGTTTTTTTCCCAAAACTCATCTAAAAAGGAGAATATGTTTCGCAACGAATTTAATCTAAAATTAAAAGCTCTGAAAAAACAAAAATAATAGCGAAACGAATGGAAAATACATTTAATAAAGTTTTTACAGAAAAAAGGCATAAAATTAATAATAAGTTAAGAAATGAACAAAAATACCGTAAAATATAATTTGTTCGCTCAGAATAACTAAGAAGACATACCTGTTTCCAATTGACAGCTGTCTGAGAGCCAGAGTCACTCATTAACGACTCCTCCAAATCGGAATTAAGTTCTTTAAGTTCATCATTAGGTGCGCCCATATTTGGCGGATCGCAGCCGAACTTAAGTTTGTGATATTTAGCCCTTTCCTGTCTTAGACAATACTCTAGCATTTTTATCCTCCGCACTAGATCATTCTTCAGATTCTCCTGGCCTTTTCTCTCGCCCTGTAGTAAAGCTATGCGAGCCTGGAGTTCGGCCCTCTCGACCTATCATTCCAAAAACAAAAGCAAACCATAAGTCATATGAAAAACTATTGTTCTGAGCGATGATTAATCACAAGAATGTAAACAAATACTGATTTCAAAATAGGTTTATCACAATTGAAAACGAGAAAAAAAATTAGCAAAATATCAATTACTAGAGGGAAAGGAGTGTAAAAAAGGGTTCAGATTACCGATCAAAATGAAGTGCTATTTTTGATAACTGTGTTAACACAGAAACACATATCAGATGAGAGATTAAGGACTCAAATAGAAGCTGTCATTAGGAACTAGAAAACAATTTTTCAATGTTTGTAAGGCTTTAATACCGTTCTGTTTATTAAATTAATTCGATTCGGAGCCAAACCTGTATTTCATGAGCACAGGCTCTGAATTCAAAATTAATGTTATTCAACAAAGAAATCAAATTTATTCCTAATTTTCTTACAATAAAAATCTTAAGTCATTTCTGACATTGAATTCAATAGAAAATAATAATAATAATAATACAAATTTGATTCGGAATAAAAGCTCAATAATAATAAGCTTTCAAGTTTTGATTTCATAATTAGTCTCAAGAAAATGACTTGAATTTCATTCTGTGCTCAATAGAGAAACCTTTGGCAACAACTCATTTAAAGGGATGAAAAACATGAGTCAATTCTAATGAAGCACAACATAAGTGGTATTAGTTCTTAGAATATGTTTGGATTTGTGACAAAAGATAATTTCAAAACCAAATCAAACCATTATTTATAGAAAAAAGTGTTATTTTTAACGAAAAACTAATTGAAATACTATTTTCATTAATCAGCCGACAAATAGTAAACTAATTTTTGCTCGGATTATATGAAAGACTTCATTGACTATCAAAAAATAGTTAAATAAAAACTAAACTTCTTATCAAAAGTCATGAGATTTTCAAAACTAATTTATTCCCCCAAAAAAAGGGGTAAAAGAGTCAAAAAACCTCGAATTTAAGCACAAAATAATCAGATATCCAATTATTTGAAACATAATTTTGATTAAATCTGATCTTCAGTTCAATGACTTAACGATAAGTAATTTGAAGCAAAAAATTACTTTAAATCGATTGAAATGAAGAGAGAAATAAAAATTTAAACAAAAAAAAGCGCAGAAATTATTCAAATTAATGGCAGATAACTGTCTATCGAATGACTGCAAAATAAATAACAAAAAAATTGTGATTAATGTCAAGAAAAATGTCTTAAGAGGTGTCTAATAAGTGGGAAATAAATGGTTAATAAATGTTTTGATGGGTGACATACTTCCCACTGTTGTCTTTGCATTTCAAACCGTTGCCATTCGTACTGCAAATAGTGGACAATACCGGGTATGGAATATGTCGGCTGACCACCGACTGAGGACTGACTGCCCGGCGTCTGATTGCCGGCCATCTGCTGTCCGCCAGAGTTGACTGACTGTTGCGACTGTTGTCCGGAGTTTAATGACTGTTGGCCTCCGCCCGACTGCTGGTTACCGACACCGCCCGAAGAGTTCTGTTGGTCAGCAGCGGAGCCGACGGGCTGTCCGCCGACAGAGCCGTTAGTCTGATAGGAGATGTCGGCCCTATGTTTTCTGTTGACTCCGCTCACATTCGCGTCCATTGTGTCCATCGTCTCAATTAGACAGACATTCAATGAAGACAATTGTCGACAAACTCTTTAATCCAATAAAAACACCACTATTTTGGCCAAAGAATCAAATGATCCGATCGTTTGACTTAAACTCACGATTTATTTCACTAAAAAATCAAAGAGTTTTTACTATTTATTTAATAAATTATTAATTTGTGTCACACTTTAAAAACACTATTAATTGAAGACTTAAGTAATTAATAAAATGGCAGTCATTACAAGAATTGGCAAAACAAGAGATACGCCCTTTGATGACGTCCTGCACAACAACTCAAGCCTTTAGCCAACGATTAGTGACTCAGTTTTGAGATTACAAACAAATATTATTAACCTTTTGTTATCCATATTTAACCCGAAAATGTGGGGAATTTCTATATATATAAAAGTACTGATTTGTTTTGAATGTTAAAGCGATTTTCAATGTCAGTATGAGTTAACCAAAACTTTTGTTGATTATAGTTATCGCTTAGTGTTGAAAGTGTCAACAAAATTATTCATCATTTCGTTTGTATAGCTTCGCAGAAGTTTAGTGACCACTTTTGATTTTATTTAATTTTGTTTGTTAATCATTAGTTTTCAACGAAGCAAGATAATTATCTGGCTGCAAGAAAGAATGATTAGCTGCCCATACCAGATCATGTTTTGAAATAACCTTGAGTAAGCAATAAAATCAATAACTTTTCGTTTGACAAGTAATGTAAATTTAAACTCTAACTGTACCTTTTAAAATATGATTTCATATGAGAAATAGGTTTGAATTATACTAGTAAATAAAACCAAAACTTCGAACCCAATTTCAATTCAATATTAACGTCAAAAATCACCTGAAATTAGTGTTGACATGAAAGACGTCATAACAATCGATTATCGATACTAATGTCCACACATTTGAGACATGAATCGATTTGGTTTGTACTTCTGTGACTTGTATTGAGTCTTGGCTTTTCTGCGCCTCAATTGCTAAGCGATTATTTAAATGCAATGCAAAAACGAGTGGCGTTTGAGTGCAAACATATCATAAAATACATTCAAAAACCCTATTATTTGGTTTTGTGTTATTGTCTACCAATAGATCGCATCTATTAATAAATTGATTTAATTTATGCGTTACTAATAACTGGATTCTACTGTAGATGACTAACAGTAGAGTCTTCTCTACTAAACATGTCTTCAATAGTAAAATGTATTTATAATTATAATAATTATTTAATAACTGTTATTAACTATTAATAGTTAATTGTGATTAGTGTCTGCTCGGAAGGGACGGGTAGACAATCGATTTGCGACATTGAGCTTGTTAGTTTTGTCAATGAGTAAAGTCATTTTGTGTTTTGTTTATCTCTTCGTTCATTAAAATTGAATACAAATAAAAAATTTTACTAAAAAACAAATGAAATGTTTTTAATAATCCATTAAAAGAGGAAATAGTAATAAATTAAATTAAAGCTCAGTTTTAATAATTTAATAATAAATATAACGATAATAAATGTGAGTCAAACAAAACGCCTACAAAAATGATAATTAGCTGTAAATTGAATTTTGTTTAGTTTTTTTTATTTTAATAATAAAATTTCTCAAAAAATTATTTATTGATTCAAATGTAAGACATTTAATATTTGAATGAAATATTGAGTTATAAAATGTTTTTATCGCTATTTTAATAACTGTTATGATAACAATCATATGATTCTCATATTTGATACCATTTTTAATCTAGTAATTGATTTTTTTGCTCAATTTTAATGGCAATCATTTTGTATTACAGGTATTTTCTGGTGATTTAATTGATTACTTTGAAGACAAGACATTCAACTGTAGAAGAAATCAATTGCTTATTGTCTGAGACCTCATTTAAACTGAAGACATTTTTCTATGTTTTCAGACAACACTTAGTTTTCATTGAATTTCATTTTTATTTTTCAATTTATTTGTTTAATTCAATTGGTTTTTGTGTCCATTATTTTCTCGGATATTCTGTTTGTCAACTGAAGAACTCATTAATATTGAAGACAACTAAAGAAGTATTAATCGATTTGTTTGTCAAATGTCTGAACATTTGTTTGATTTGAATCTAACGGGTATTTGAACTATAAATTTGTAAATAAATTAATCCAATGAATGGCTAATTGTCTTGTTTTGGTGGTCAGTATCGTCAGCAAAGTTGTCGGGAACCACCGCTTTCTTTAAGCCAGACCCTTATGTCGAGATAGTGGTGGACGGGGGCCTCCCCAATAAGACAGAGTACAACAAATCAACCTATAACCCCAAATGGGACGAAGTATTTCCTCTGTAAGTGTGAAATGTGTTTGAAATAAACCTAATTTTCAGATAAGATTAGATTAAAATATTTTTTAAGACTGTTTGAGACAATTCTCTGGAGTAATGTCTGATTTAAAAGTAAAATAGAGATAATGAAAGACATTTTTTTTGGTCAAAATATATTTGTTTGTCTAAACTTTAATGGATTCCCAAATGATTTCTTTTGTCATTTGAATGTTAGTCTCGTTTTGAATACAATTCAATGTCATTACTATTCTTTGAATCATTATTTTTAGTCTAACATTATATCGATTTATAAGTCTTACGACATTTTTTGCGATAATTACTAATAATTTTCATATCAAATGAATATTTTCCTAAAAAATTCATTCATTTATTAATTTTTTTCCGTTTTATTACAATATATAGGAATATATTCATAGAAAATATACATTAATTATATGAATGAATATTTAATTTAATTTATTAATAGAATAATAAATATTTTGTTTTGCACTTCCATTAGGTTTGTCTCTCCGTATAGTTTCATACAATTAAGAGTTTTTAACCACAATTCGATTAAAAGGGACGCATTAATAGGCGAGTCCTCTATAGACCTCTACGACTTATTGAAGAAAAACAACGGAGTACTTGAACGACACGCCTGTCCTTTGTTGCTACAGACCCCTACCAATAACGGCCCGAAGTCGAGCCGAAGTCCCTGTTATTTGTATACAATGTTAGACGGATTAAGAGTTGATTTGAATAATTATCCGCCAAAAGAGACTTCACGACAAATGAGTGTCAGACCAGTGATTAATAGTGACTCAAACACTCCGTCGTCGTCAACGACACCACTATTGCCTCGACTGACCGAAACGGATGCAATGACGTCGCCCAACAGTGTAGCTCAAGAATTGGCCGCCGTTTCTATTGGCGAAAATAGTGCGCCGGCCGTCACAGTTACTAATGGTGTGTCCAATGGAGTGGCAACAATAGTGAGTTCTCTGCCCCGTTGGTCTCTCAATGATCCATTAGCCGCCAGAGGCTTATCGCCGAACCCAAGCAGTCCTGTTGTGGGTCCTATTGTGCAGCAAAGGGCCGAAACAGCCGATGTTGTTGTCCGACCGAGTCCTACACGTGTAGCACCTCCTGCTCCAGTGCAACCACCTCCAGCCCCGGCGCCGCCAATAGTGCCGCCGCCGCCGGCTGCAGCGCCACCAACTCAACCGCCAGTTCAACAGTCAGTCGAAGAGGAACCGCTTCCGACGGGTTGGGAAATCAGATTCGATTCTTTCGGAAGAAAATATTACGTCGACCACAACTCCCGGTCCACGACATGGGAGAGACCGCAACCACTACCGCCCGGTTGGGAAATGAGACGCGACAATAGGGGAAGAGTTTATTATGTCGATCACAACACAAGGTATGAGTGAAATATTTATTTCAATCCTTTCAATGTGTTTATCAATAGGACAACCACTTGGCAGAGACCAACTCCAGAGCACGTCCGTAATTTCCAACACTGGCAGTCCCAACAGGGCTCTATTATGCAACAGTGCGGTCAACGGTTCCTTTATGACCACTCAAACCAAAACGGAACGGTTACTAATGGCACTGCAAATACCAGTACTACAGAAGAAGACGCATCACTCGAACCACTTCCTGATGGATGGGAACGAAGAGTGGATCCGAGCGGAAGAGTTTATTTTGTTAATCATAAAAATAAAGTAAGTCTTAAGACTTCGTGACCTTCTTTTTAATGGTTTGTTTATTTTTTTTATTTGGATATTATCTGCAAATAGTGTTTGCATTAAATCTTATGTTTAATTAGTATTTGTTTTGCTTTCAATTACTTTCCTTTTGTTTATTTAGATTCTCGATTAAAATAGTTTTAACGTTATTTTTATCTTTAATTAATAGACCACTCAATGGGAAGACCCCCGAACTCAAGGAAAAGAGACCCCGAACCTGAATGCAGAGATACCAATGCCTCAGGGATGGGAAATGAAATATACTTCTGAAGGGACGCCTTATTTCGTTGATCATAACACAAAAACTACGACATTTAATGACCCGCGCGGCCCGAAGGCTGGCAAAGGCCAGTATGGTGTTCCTGCAGCATATGAAAGATCGTTCCGATGGAAATTAACGCAATTTCGATACCTGTGTCACTATAACGCCCTCCCGAGTCATATAAAAATACAGGTGGCCAGGGCTAACATTTTCGAAGACTCGTTCCATGCAATTATGAGAGTTCCGCCCCACGAACTCCGGCGCAGACTATTCATTACATTCAGAGGTGAAGAAGGTCTCGACTACGGGGGCATTGCTCGCGAATGGTTTTTCCTTTTATCACATGAAGTGAGTCCTATTTTAATGGAATTTCTGATAATTTTTTACTAATTTTCATAACTTTTATCCAAAATAATTAGGTTTTAAATCCAATGTACTGTTTGTTTGAATACGCCGGCAAAAACAACTACTCCTTGCAAATAAATCCAGCCTCTAGTGTAAACCCTGATCATTTGCTTTACTTCAGATTTATTGGACGTTTCATTGCTATGGTTTGTATTGATTTTTAGCTCTAACATAAACACAGAATCTCTTATTTATTCAATAAATCGTTAGAAGTTTTTGTTGAAAATTATAATTATTTTTGTTTTCAAATATAAATCAAATTTTTAGATTATTTTTATTCTGTTTTTAAATGAGATTCCGTGCGTTTAGTCATTAGTTTTGATAATTATGTCTTATGTTATCCGTTGTTATCAATTATAGGCTCTATTTCATGGAAAGTTCATTTATTCTGGGTTTACGCTTCCGTTCTATAAGAGAATGTTAGGCAAAAAGCTTGTCATGAAAGACATCGAATCAATTGATCCCGAATTTTATAATTCTCTTCTTTGGATTAAGTAAGAAATTAATTGAATTGATGGCCATTTTTGAGATAATTATTGTTTATTTGTATTTTAGGGAGAATTCTATCGAAGAGTGTGGACTCGAACTCTATTTTTCAGTCGATTTTGAAATTTTAGGACAAATCCAATCGCATGAATTAGTGCCTAATGGGACAGACAAAAGGGTGGACGACCAGAATAAAGACGAGTACTTAAGGCTTATGACTGACTGGCGGTTCAGTAGAGGTTTGTTTATTTGATTGATGTGTTTTCTGACGCCTTTCTTATTGTGTTTTGCATTTTATATTAAATTTTAGGACAAGAGGACCAAACAAAAGCTTTTTTGGATGGCTTTAATGAGGTGTTGCCTCTCGAATGGCTTCACTATTTTGATGAAAGAGAGTTAGAGCTCTTGTTGTGTGGTATGCAAGAGATCGATATAGAGGACTGGCAGCGGAACTCCATTTATAGACATTATACGAGAAATTCAAAGCAAATAATATGGTTTTGGCAGTTCGTACGGGACGGTTGTGATAATGAAAAGAGGGCCCGACTTCTGCAGTTCGTTACAGGTATCCACTGATTATTTTCGAACTCAAGAACAGTGTTTATAACCTGATTTTGTTTGTGTTTAGGCACCTGTAGGGTACCGGTGGGCGGATTCGCTGAACTGATGGGCTCTAACGGTCCCCAAAGGTTTTGTATAGAAAAAGTGGGAAAAGAGAATTGGCTGCCGAGGAGTCACACCTGCTTTAATCGATTAGATTTACCGCCTTATAAGTCATACGAACAGTTGGTTGAAAAGCTTACGTTCGCTATCGAAGAGACCGAAGGCTTCTCACAGGAGTGACACCAATCAATGTGTCGCTAAACAAGACTTTTGACTGTTTTTTGTTGACTATCTGTTTATGCCTTACATTAGATCTCAAATCTCTATTAAATAAGTTTTAATTTGTTATTCAGAATATTTTTCTTCAGTTTTTATCTTTCATTTAATTTTCCAATTTTTTTGATTAAATGACTAATTTTTGGTCTAATGTTAGGCATAAATCAAATGTATAATCATTTTCTGTATATTATTATTAGTTTTATTGAGAAATCAAAGCAAAGAGTAATCAATAGTTTATTGATTATAATATAAAAATTCTTTATATTATTATTAAAATTGAAAATTTGAGAAAAAAAGCCGTTTATTCTTCAAATTTTATTCTGTTTTGGAATTACCCAAAAGCCTCGCCTATTAGGTAATGGGTTGTAAACCGCAAAACAATTGCTTTAAATCTGTTATAACGCCATAAAAACCGATATTTTTGCAAAAATAGCAAAAATTCACTTATTATTGCGTAATAGACAAGATTTTAGGGTAAGATATCTTGGTTATATTGCACCAAGGTTTATGCAAGCTTTATCAATGTTTATTGCCAAGAGCATTTTCCAGAAAAATTACTGCAAATAACTTAAGGAGAGTCTAATTTGAATGCAATTCAAATATTAATTGTTTGTAAGGGGGCTGTCATTCGAAGTATTTTTAGAGATTTTCAAAAGAAGTTTCGAACTTAACTATCGAAAAAGTGAACTTGTACAAAATTGGCACTTACCTAGCATTTTTAATCGCCAAAAACAATGAGAAATCAATAAAATAAGTGAATCCTTTGAAAGAATAATTTATTTAAATTTGAATCTAAAGTCAAATCCGGATTAAAATGAGATAAAAAGATGAAACAAAATCATTAATTTTCAAACAAATGTATTAGAAATACATCGAAATATTCAATGAAATGAATGAACTCTTTGTTTAACATAAATGTAATTAACATTAATTCAGACAAAAGTTATATAATATTTGTTTTAAAACATATTTAAGAAAAAAGAGACACAAAAAGAATAATTTGTTTCAAAAGTTGACTCAAAATAACTCAAAAGATTTAAATAAAAAACAGAATAAAAATTTTATTTATTAATAATTATTTGGAATATCTGTAAATCGGTTCCAACTATTGATATGCGATATATCCCGGATGTGAAGCGATGTCAGTGCTGTACACTTGAATGGAACCGTCGGGCGCCTGATGTGTGTACGGGTGGTGCGGATGACCTAACGTATAGGTGTGCGGATACATCCCTAACGGCTGGTGAAGATTTGTGGCCGGAATGTACGTCGGCTGTTGGTTAGCCACCAGTCCTTCCAAGTATATGACCGCCGGATTTGCAGTTCCTGTATATCATAAGACAACCATAACTTTAGACAATCCCTTCTTAAGTTTTGGGCCAAATCTTTGGGCCATTCATTACATTAGAGGACAGGTAACAGAGGACAGGAACTTAAATACATTTATAAAGACAGCACTCATTTTAAGTCTAAATAAACAAAAAGTGTTTTTAACTTAAATTTTGATTAAAAGACTCAAAGATTTG
>JAQFZI010000247.1:0-19863 GCA_034695605.1 Eupelops occultus | reverse complement strand
TGTCTGGTATACAACAAAACATTTTTCGTGAATTCCTTTCTATGTATTGCCTTTTTGAGGCCTAACAACACTCTTCAGTGCTATTCAAACATATAATATCGCAAAGAATTATCGCATTTCTGACTCAATACTAGAGAACAACATTTAAGACAAATATAATTATGAATAAAAAAATTGCTTTTATTCTACACAAAAACTATTGATAGCAATACTCAATATTCTTGTAAAATATGTCAAATAAAAGTCACAAGAATTGCCATTTTCAATATGTCAACCGTAAATATCTGTGCAATTGTGGTGTTTAGCCTCAAGACTATACTATTATTTGCAGACCTGACTCAGGACTCACTCGACAAACAAATAATCGAAAAATTCCTTCTTCGACATCAAAGAACAGGCTCTCAAAAAATGAAAGAAAAGTATTTTATATTTGAAATTAGATTCAAAAACATTCTCTTCTGTTTTGGATGGCTTTCCACAGAATACAAAAAATCAATATTTAGTCTGAAATTATTGCAGAGGTAGTACTGAAACCGACATTTCGCCCAATAAAGTACTTAAACATTACAATAGCTTCTAATGAATCTCAAAACCAATAGTTATTGATTGAGAATTCGTCTGAAATTTATTACTCATTCAATTTATTTTTTGTCATTAAATTCAGGTTTTGCTAAAAGAGTTTGACTTAAAAGGATTTTTATGTCCGACAAATACAAAAAAACATGAGTTGAGATAAATGTGAAAATTATGGAAATTTATTTTGATTTTCAATTCATTAGACTTACAGAACATTTAAATCTAATCCTATTGGAGACTACAGTTTTGGGATAACTCGATATAAATCTTAGATTAGTCTCAGAAAAGAGAAAACCGATAAACAATTCATTGGAAATCATAAGAAATGTTTGAATCATAAGAAGGGAAAGAAAACAAAAACTTATAGAATAATAATTTGCGTAAAACATCTTATGATATGAAAAGTCCAATAGAATCGAGGAATATATTTATTGTGATTCTAGACTTTGGTCTCTTTGTGTTGATGTCTGTGCTCTTAACTACTAAACAAATTAAAATGTCAGTCAGTTTTAGGCATTCTATGATAACAGAGAGTTGTATATTATGTGCTGTTTAGTCGAGTCGAGTGCACAGGCATTGCAAGCATTGATGGCATCGGAGCACACCATCAGACCAAAGCGAAGGTACAGTACAACGAACCAGTTTATGACCCGACACACGGTTTAACACAAAGCTTATAAAACAGTATACGAATAGAGTGGAAGAGCTCTGAAAGCGGTATAGAGTTTGCATTGAAAGCATCTGTGAAGTGAACTACAGGAAAGTACAGGAAAGGAGGAGTACTCAAGAGAGTTAGCACTGGGTTTGGGTGGGGAACACACAATAGGGGAACACAGCCTCAACTCAACACAGAATAAAGAGCAAAGCGGATCACACGTAGCAAAAACAGAAAAGGAAACGAAGCCAAAGGAGAGGCGAGTAAGGGGTCGGCACAGTTGTATCACATCTGACACACACCACACACACAGCCATTTCCATTGAGTTGAATATTTCGCGAGACTCCGACTCTGATAGTGATTTCCTCAGCTGTAATTCAGGCACTTTTGTGAACAGTCGGTGCCTTTCACTTAAGAGTTTTCGCCTAAAAGGGGGGCTTTTTGTTAGGTTCGCACTCAGGAATGTCTATGAATCGCCTCAAGACATGTATCAATTAAACACAGTTAGGCCTCGATTATGGCAACTCATCCCTAGGCTTGAGAACAGAAGAATCACTTCACGAGAATCGACTGCCATTGTTTGGACCCATAATATTGGGCTCAATATAATTATAAAGACGTTTATTGCAAACCATAACTCAAACCCCGATTTATGTGCGAAACAAAAACAACCAATTCTTCCCAAAAAGCTTTTCGTTCACTAATTACTAAAACTAATAATTATTTTTACCGAAAATTGTGTCCTAAAGACAATACTGAACACATTCTTTATATTCATCGCCGGAGAAAAGCATTCAAATAATTTGAATTTCAAATAAATCTTTAATACAATTAACACATGTTTCTTGACTTCAGATGAAAACAATTTTTTCGAAACTAAGAAATTGAATGAAATGCCAAAGAATTTGAAAATTGATAAGAAAGTTAGGGGAAGGGAGGAAAGCAGGGGATAATGAAATATATATAAATCAATGTTTGTCTTAAACGAAAGGCCGACAAATAAAAAATTGAAGGAATTTGCGGTGAAGTGAAGGACAACTGGAAACACATAAAAATTTTGTTAACATATTATTGAAAACTTGAAAATTATTCAGAATTTGAGTAAACATTAAATTAAACGAAAAAAACAAATATTGAATTAATTAATAGTTTCTCTAAAAATAAAGCTAAAGATTAAAGTAATTGAAAACAACGGAAATGAATATCCAATGAATGAATGATTGGATTAAATTAAATGACTGTAATTTGTCTTCAATTGAGTACTGAATAACATTTTATGACTTTTTATTACAAAAACAATTCCTAAACAATGAAAGCCATAATTGGATGCGAAATATGAGAATAAATGTTATTATTTTGTATTATTTGGTCTCTTCAGCCATCAGTTGCCATAACTGTTATCTCAATAATAAAAATACGATTTAATTCACATATTTGTGAGAATCAAACCATAAAACTCTTCCGACAATAAAATATAACGAATTAAATAAATTCAGATCAATGACCAAACCTTTTGATTGGCGGCATCGGTGGTCCTCCAAAGGTCTATAGCGGTAATGACCACTAATAGGAGCACCAATTTGTTGATATAATACATTTAAATACAAAATACGTCTTCAGACGGCTATTCTCACTGATGTTCGATAAATTCCACTCAATTAGTGGTCAGTTGTGATGAACGGCACCCGATCGTTGACCTATCGGTGGCATTGACAGTAATTAATCAAAAATAGATGACATTTGTCGACCATTTGGTGGCATTTGTGGCACTAATGTATGTAAATCAGGACTCAAATAAGTGATTCACTGAACAACTGCTAGACTTATGTTGACTGCACTTCAAAGCAGATCTCAATCTCTAATGCCTTCCATAACAGCCATTCAGTCAATGCATTCAATCAATGAAGAGCTCAACCACTCATCAGAGACCTCTTCAGCAAATAATCTTAAACATAAACAATGCATTCTTCAGATGCTTTGGTTATCAACACATTTATGACGTCTTCTAAAATGATTTGATTTTACAAATAATTAATTAAAAACATTTATTTAAATCATTTTATAACAAATTATAAAAGTGTTTAAATATTTTATATATAAAAATATAAACACAAAACTATGAAACAATTGATAATACATTTAATAAAATAATTTTATTTAATTTAAACATTTCTAAAGGGGTTGTTTAATATCCTCATTATTTTGATCATATTTTGTGGTTTATTAATGAATAACATCTGATTTGTGAATAATTTTTGCAAATCATTCAAAGATTTTGTATTAATATTGTATTGAAGTCTGTTTTTGATTTGATTTAATTGATAAAATGACAGCACATTCTCATAAAGATTTGTCCCAAATGGTCAAAGAATTGATCCAGAATAAGGATATCGACAGTAATACCAATAATTTGGTGGAATTAAAGACATTAATGTCTTCGGCCAACAACCGTCAACTCATAGAATTGTTGAATGAAATAAATGTGAATCAGTTTTGCTCCGAATTGAATAACTTTGAGGATCAGAATAACCTCGAACTGGTTGTCAGTATTTTCGATGTCGTGTTCGGCACTCTTTCGCCACAATTCATACTTAAAAAGTTTCCGAAAGAGATTCTCAAAGGATTGGACGCTAAAAATGAATCAATAGTTCAGTTATGGCTTAAAACTCTCGATCGGTGTTTAACTGAAGAGTTGGCTTTCAATCATACCATAGATAGTGAGTTAGATATTCATCAAATAGTTATAAAAGCAGTTCAACTGCTGTCCCGACCGAAGACATTAACCGCGAAATACTGTCATTCGATTGTATTGAATATCGCGAAGTCTAATATTTATTGCGAAAAATTCTTTGAAAAAGATGTCCAAAACCTTTTGACTTCGACAACCGATAAAGTGGATGAAATCGTTAAATTAAGAATCTTTGAACTCTTGGTTTCCGTCGCCAATACTTCGCATAAAAGTTTTGCAAAAGTAGAGGGTTTCGGTCATTTGAAAACACTATTAAACCTTTTCATCAAATATTCGGATACCGATCCTTTGGTTACTTTAAATATTCTGGAAATAATAAAAGATTTGGGTTCAACCCCTTATGGCACAGAATATCTTAAAACTTCAGATATTCTTAAAACAGTTGCCGAACGCTTGGATTTGAGTGAACCGGATATATTTGGTTATCTCTTAGTTCCCGGATATATAAAACTTTTCGGAACGTTGGCCAGCGTTGAACCAACAATTCTCGACAAATATCCATCAGTTCCAAAAAAATTGAAGCAATCTTTGAGTGATTTGGACACAAACAACAAGTTGTGTGCAATCGATGCCATCGCTATTATTTGCAGTAAAAACGCCGGAAAAATAATTGTCGACAAATACTCAGATTTGAAGAACATTTATATGTCAACAGTCAGTTCACTCATAAAGAATGGAAGCACTGAAATGAAATCAAGAGCTTTGGTCTCACTATCGATTTTGTTGAAAGTGGAAGAACCCGACCCACAGAACATCGGCACTGGATTTTCTGAGTCCTGTTTTAAATTGTTGCTAGATGATCAAAGATTGGTGACACTATTGAAGCTCTGTAAGGAACCATTTCTCGAAACAAGACTTGCTGCTTTAGAATTGGTCAGAGTTGTGGCCTCCCATCTGTGGGGACAGAAAGAATTGGCCGCTTTTCCCGGTTTTCTCGAATATATTTTGGACCGAAGCTCAGAAACCGATAAAAAAGGAAAAGAATACAAGTATGCAGTCGTCCGAGAATTAGTCCGCTCCCCATTCATTAACATGTCTTTCACTAAAGAAGCTATCATACAATTGAGAGCTTTTGATAGGGAGGGCCCCTATTATGTGGCCTCTGAAACCGCTGTCTCTTTTGAAACCAACTAATCTCTAAAATTATTGTAAACTGTTTTCAAACCTTTTATTATTATTTTTTGCACTTTTTGTTTATTACAAATAATTGAAAGTTATTTACATTTTAATTAAATTTTTAATTAAAAGCTGCACTCATTTTGGCCAAAAACGAGTCACTCAAAGAGTACGTACTTATCGGGTCTTAACTTGTCGTCGATATATTGCAACAATTTTGATAGGAATGCCTACACAGAACTACTTTAATTTGTATGATTAACAATAGAATACATGCAATTGATTGTAAAATAATTATAATCAGAATAGATTTAAATTATCGATTGAATACTTTGTGTTAAATGATTGAGTCGTACGTACTTTTGAGTGCCGTTAATATTGTAGAGAAAAATCACAGAATATTCTGATTATAAAAGTTTTGTCAAATTTAGAGGAAATTTTTGTAAATTATTTGATTCCTATCACCGAATATTTGTGTCAAAAGTTTCATATTTTTGATGAAAGGCAACGATTTTTATATTTTAATAATAATAATAATACTTAAAACTCAATATTTAGGGCCTTTTGAATAATCTATTGTCAGAATTGAAACAATGATTTGGCGACTCTTTAGAGTTATATTAAGTGATACTAAAAATACTTTATGAGAATTGTTGTAAACACTAAATAATTGTCGAAATATTTGTAAAAACCTGTGATTAACTGTTTATAAGTCGTCGTCACCGATATCTCCGATACCATTAAAAGCGTCGTTTTCAACGAAATTACGTGATTTTGATGGAAACCCGTTGTGAGAAGAGTGGGAGCTTTTTAATGGCTTTAAAGGCTTTTTTTTAGAAAAAAGTTTAATCTATTGAATACTAAATAAATTGTAAGGAACTCACTTTACTGGTGAGTTCAGCAGATGTGGATAATCCCGCATCAGTGGAAACGCTTCGGGGCAGAGCTATTTGCTGACTACTGCCGTCTCTCCTCATATAACTCCAGGACCCTCTTCTACTTCCTTTAAAATCGTTGAAATGAATTACTTCTTCGCGTTTGATTTTTTGGCCGTTTCTTTTCATAAGTAATTCCTCAACCATTCCTTGCAGACAAACACTCATAAGGATTGCCTTTTAATTCAAATCAAATGAAAATTAAAGAATCAATAATTTGGAAAAAATGATTGAATACCTGATCGCTAACTATAGTAATCCATCGCAAGTGGTCTTTACTAATGAGATATTCAAATGAAAGCTCGAATCTCGTATTCGTTGTACCATTTGTTTGAGAACTACTGCTACTACCAGTGCTTGTATTTGCATTGAGTGCACAACCATTTAGTTTGTCGTGTAACGAAGTGGTTAATCTCCAGCAACGGATTCGGGTCACTCGGAAACTATATTCTTTCATTTGTTCCTAAAATAAGACAATATTTATATATTTATTGTTTGAGTTTTAATATCTAACAGTTGCGGTGTAAGCCCTTAGGTTGAGTTCTTTGCTTCCGGCAGCGATCAATACACGAGTGTTTGGTTGGGGATAATCACAAAAACATGGCTCGAATTGAATATATCCGTAGTATTTGAGAGTTCGGGCCAATTGCAGGTACTGTTTAATAAATGTGGTAATAAAACAAAATCTAATTTTCATTTGAAATCAAACCTCTTTTTTAGATCCTTTGGCCTGAAGTGCAGTCAACTGTCTTCGAGTTTCTTTGTTGGCCTGAATTAAGCCTTTTTCGATGTCATGCAATGTCTGAAAATAGAGTATATTTGCGGCCGTTTTGTCGTTTATTACGTCGTCGTCATAAACTGAATCCCAATAAGACTTTCTTATGATAATAGAGTGGGAACTGTCCACTGAATTCATTGTAAGTAATGTCAAATAAGGCGACTCTAAGTTCTGTAGTTTACGTATTGGAATGTAATCACTTTCGATGCGTTTGACCACAAAAAGATTGAAATAAGGAATCAGTTGTGGCGACAAATTCAATGCATTGCACACCGCATCCAATACAATGTCTGTCCTATCAGTGGACAACACTTTTACTTTGATTGAGTGCCAATTAAGTTGAAATACATCTAAAATCACTTCTTGGGTTTTGGCATTTTGTGTCTCCTGTTGTCCATTAAGGAAGAAACCATTGAACAGATCGCTGGCAACTATCCTCTGATCCTGACTTACTATAAAGACATTTAAAAATTTAATAATCATTTGTTCGTTGAATTTAATTTAAGAAAACAATTGACTTAATTGTGAAAAATAGACTAAAATCTCGAAAACGAAATCATTTACTTATTTGAATATATTTTTCTATTTGAGATCTTCTCTCTTCAGTTTGTGTCGGAGTCAATGGAAGTAATTTCTTTGGAGGAAATGGCGGTAAATTATTCGCTCCGAAAGCCTTCTTCAGCTAACCATTGATTAAGGAAAAGAACATACAATTGATTGAAACAATTGATTGATAATTAAAATGATTAGAGACCTGTTCGTGGAAATTATATAATTGTTTATATCTTAGGGAGCAGTGAAACGAACCATTTATTGAGATATTATATGTCTTTAATTGAAATCAGAGACAAATTAATTAATTTTAATTGAATTTGAAATTTGAATCCAAAAATACTTACGACATATGAATTGTTTTGGTCTTTAATTAATTGGGTGTCGGATATGGAAAAATGCATTTTTGCAGGATTATAACACTAATTTATATTAATTTGATCGAGTAAACATAAAAATCAGTTTAAATATTTTTTTCACTTCCACTCAATTTATAAATTTAGAAAAAATGATGATTTGTTTAAAAATGTTTTATAAATTAAAATCCGATAAAAATAAGAATAAAAATGTAATAAAATGTTGAAAAAATGTTGAATGAGTTCACGTAATCATTAGTTTGCAATACTATTGCAATATTAAGAAAATCGTGGGTTTTCTTCAAATTTGTTGACTCAATGAATATTATAAACAAACAACAAATCAATCAATTGATTGACTGATTGGAAGAGCGAGTCTTGGAGTCAGTGATTGCGACCATCTTTTTCCCAATCGATATGTTTTTCATCTGATTTTTCAGTAGTAATGTATTGAATGTTATTCACAGCAAAGCTATGAATGCATTTGAGACTCAATTGAATGCAAAGCAAAACCTGAAAACTGAGAACTCTTACCAAACAGAACTCACCACTAATTTATTGATATTTATCTTTTCATGTTATATGACATTAACTTTTCTGTTATAATTCACACCCACTTCAAGCTTCCCCTCCAAAGTATATTAAGGACTGGTTTTGCTCGAAGTTTAACCCCAATGTTGGCCTTCTTTGCACTGCTTTTCACAACTAAATAGGAATTTGTATTCTTTAAGTTTAGGTGCAATCAACTAACAAACTTAACTTAACAAACTTAAATCTCTATTCATTTCTTTTGATAAAAAATATGTCATAACTTTTACAGACCGTTGACATCGTTTTTCAAATTAGAACACTATTTATAACGGAAACGGAAATAATTCTTCAAATCCAAAAAAAACTGTTAATATATTTTTGATTTTAATCCAAAAATTCTTCGCCTTTATGTCTGTGCCTCAGCTTTTAAGAGATTAAATTGAATTATGGTCTTCAGAGATAATTTTCTTTTGAATTTCTTGTTTTACTCCTTCAGAGAGATTAGAGTTTCTAAGAATTTGATAAAAGTTCAATTTTGTTAGTTTTCAAACTATTAATAGTTTTGATTTGATTTAAACTTTAGGAGAATTCATATCAAATCATATCAAATAAGAGCTAATGTTCTGATCAGTTGAGAAAATTATCGCAATTAGTTTAGAACTGAGTGCAATAGTGAACCAACCGTCTCACCACACTTTACATATATTACACCTCCAAATCAAATATTTTAAAATATATTTTGTAACATAATCAAGGTAGTTGCGCAATTTGCAAATGTGATCAACGAATAAGAAAATGTTTGACATAACCTAGCTTTATTTATCAAAGATTTTTAACATAAACAAAAAAAGAGCGATAATACGGTGAATAGTTTGCTTTTAGTTGGGGTCGTGTGCATTGTGAAAGTGGATACCAGTACATATAAGTCCAAATTTTTCCGATCCATCTTATATTCGTATTGTTTATTAATCTGATTGTTATTTAACAAAATTGAAAATTTAATTCTTTGTGACTTTATAAAAGTAACAAGATCATTTATATTGAATCCATCATTCATTCAGTTTTGACAAAAGAAGTAAATCTCTAAGAATCATGAGTTCGGAAATCTCGGAAAAAACTCAACTGTAAGTGATTTATCTCTTTTTTAATCGATTATCACAATTATTGAACGGATTCTTTAAATTCAATTATTCCTAAAAAACAGTTTAAAAGATGAAACAAAAGTTGATGTGAAGTATAACAGCATTTCATCAGATTTTAAGCATTCAAACGATGAGAAAAAGTGTTCCAAACAATCAAATCAAATAAATGGTAAAAATAGTCTTTCAAAGTCTACAAGCTCAGAACACTGTCATACTATTAATCCCATTAACAATCAAATCGATAAAAGTGCCCGGCGTAAGCTAATAGTTGCCTGTGTGCTCTGCACTTTTTTCATGTTAGTGGAAGTGGTTGGCGGCTATTTAGCCAATAGTTTAGCCATTGCTACGGATGCTGCCCACCTCCTCACAGATTTGGCTGGATTCGTGATCAGCCTTATCTCATTACATATCGCTACCCGTCCCGCAAGTTTTGGAATGAGTTTCGGTTGGCACAGGGCTGAAGTTATCGGGGCTCTTACTTCGGTACTTTTAATTTGGATTATTACAGGAATCTTATGTTTTATGGCTGTCCAAAGAATTATATCAAAAGATTATGAAATAGACGCCGTAATTATGGTTATAACGGCAACCATTGGAGTTGTGGTTAATCTTATGTCAGATATTATTTTGTTTTTAAATTTACATAAAATTTAAAATAAATTTCAATTTATCTAAAGAATGGGGTTTTCACTACACGGTCATGGACACACTCATTCACACAATCACGAGGGTCACAATGACGTAGAAAAGAATAGGGGCAGTACCAACATCAATGTTAGAGTAAGTTCAATTGAAATAATCTTTATTATGTGGATTGTCTCTAATTATGTCTCTTAAGGCAGCACTAATTCATATAATCGGCGACTTTTTCCAAAGTATTGGTGTTTTGGTGGCGGCTCTAATCATATACTTTATCCCTGAGTGGGGTATCGTTGATCCTATTTGCACCTTCCTCTTTTCTGTTTTGGTACTTATCGTTACCTTCAATATTATCAAAGATGTGCTCAATGTTCTAATGGAAGGTTTGTTCTTTTGTAATACTTAATAACAATTGAATTAAAACAAAAACACTTTTATTTGTGAGTTGTGAGCAAGGATATGTTGCAAAACTTATACAAGATATGTTCAAAAATAATTGAGATTAGATTATCTCTCATTTATGCAAAGGATTGCAATTTAAGTGAAGTTTAATTATAAGTGAAATCAATTGAATGTTTTGGTGATTAACTATCAATCAGACTATTTTCAATTACATTAGTCAATAAAGAATGAGTGGCGGATCCCTCACTAATTCATTAGATTATTATATCGATATTATTTGAAAATTTAATTAGCTTTATAATTACAACTAGGTAAACCAAGTGAAGTAGACTTTTTAAAAGTACAGCAAACTCTTTTCGATATCCCCGGTGTTATTAAAGTACACAATTTGAGAATATGGTCATTAAGTTTGGGCAAAACAGCACTTTCTTCACATCTGGCGATAGGTATTATTGAAAACAATTTAGAAGTGTTTACTTATTTCTAATTTTCTATTAACTAAATGATAGCCAAAGGAGAGAATCCTACCAAGATAATGAATATGGCGTCACAAGAGATAAGCAATAAATTTAATATCTATGAACTTACTCTTCAAGTGGAAGAATATAGAGACGAAATGAGCGACTGTGAGAAGTGTCAGAGCCCCGAGTCCTGATCGATAACCAAATACAATCTAAACTTTTACCAAAAATTCTAAAAATGAAATTATTTATCAAATTTTTATCAAAGTATTTATGTATTGTTTTATATTCACATTTTTTTAAAAATAAAGAAAATAACTGAAAACTATTTTATATATAATCTTAAATTATTTATTACTAAATTATAAGACATGCAATTATGGAACAACTCTGGAATAACTGGATTCCAAAATCATATATAAATTTAAAATTAATTAATCTATTGGTTGGATTAATAACTCATTAAAACGAATTAAATTAAATGAGTTAAACTCAATACAAACACAATTCTACTTCGAAACTAATTTCAGATAAAATCCACAATAAATTTGTGGATAAATAAAAAAAATAGTATCCAAGCAAATTATTTGAAATGTCGTTAAGGCGTCAAATAGTAATTAATTGAATTAATTGAGTTTATCTATAATCAATTAATTTATATCGAAACAAAACCAATTTCAACAATTAAATGTTAAAATGATAAAATTTAATTAAGTGTGCAGATTATATGCATGATAAAACTTGTTATAAAAGTAATGATGAGTGAGTTCTTGGTTTAGTTGATGACTGATTGCGGTTCAGTGTAATTCCACGGTCTTCAACACAATTCATTGTCTTTTCTTTCTTTTTCAATTCTAATCCATCAAAATTTGAAAATTTAATAGTTAGTGACGTTATAAAAGTAACAAGATAATTAATATTAAATTTAACGTTTTATAAGTTTTGATAAAAAGAAGTAAATCTCTAAGAATTATGAGTTCAAAAGTCTCGGAAAAAACTCAACTGTAAGTCAAATAATATATTATCTCTTTTAAATTGACAAAAATAATTGATCCTTAACATTTAATAATATTTAATAACATTTAATAACATTTAATTACTCCTAAAAACAGTTTAAACGATGAAACAAAAGTTGATATAAAATATGATAGCATTGCCTCAGATTTGAAGTTTTATTCAAACGATGAGAAAAACTATTCAAAACCAAATCAAATAAATGGCAAAAATAGTCTTTCAAAGTCTATAAGTTGTTCAGAGAACTGTTCGCACTGTCATACTATTAATCCCGTTGACGACCAAATTGACAAAACTGCAAGACGTAAGCTAATAGTGGCCTGTGTGCTCTGCTCTTCTTTCATGTTAGTGGAAGTTATTGGTGGCTATTTAGCCAATAGTTTGGCCATTGCTACGGATGCTGCCCACCTCCTTACAGATTTGGCCGGATTTGTCATCAGCCTTATCTCATTACATATCGCTACCCGTCCCGCAAGTTTTGATATGAGTTTTGGTTGGCACAGGGCTGAAGTTATCGGAGCTCTCACTTCTGTGTTTTTAATTTGGATTATAACAGGAATTCTGTGTTATATGGCTGTCCAAAGAATAATAACTAAAAATTATGAAATCGAAGCGGGAATTATGGTCACAACAGCGACTATTGGTGTTGTCGTCAATCTTATGTCTGTTATTACCATGATACTTTTTTTTAATATTTAATTTAATTTCAAATTAATTTTAAAGAATGGGAATTCAACTTCTTATCGGTGGACCTGAAAGTGAAAGCACCCAAACAGGAGATATTGAAAAACAGAAAAAAGGAGAAAATATAAACATTAGGGTTAGCTCAACACTAGGCTCAAGTAATATACATGATCATCTTAAATGTTTAATTGTGTCTTAAGGCTGCTGTCATTCACATTATTGGCGATTTCTGTCAAAGTGTTGGTGTTTTGGTGGCCGCTCTTGTTATATACTTTATACCGGAGTGGGGTATCGTTGATCCAATTTGCACCTTCCTCTTTTCAATTATTGTATTGATTGTCACATTCAATATTATTAAAGACGTCCTCAAAGTACTTATGGAAGGTTTGTATTTGCATTCAATATGAGTCATATGTTTTCAATAATAGAATTGCTTTTTCAGCATTTTTTCAGAAAAATCTTTTCTGATTAAATCCAAATAATTTTGTTATATTTGAAAATAATCAGTGATTGTCTGAAAAAATGCTAAATTGTCAAAAAATAGGTTATTTGTCTATTTAATAGACTCTATTATTTGTAATCTGATTCGGAAATATTCTTATACTCATCAGAATTTGATTGTTTATCTTTCAGTTCGATACTATCTTTCTTTGAAATATTGATTCACATTTAGCTTTCATTTCCAAATCTTTGAAATCTCCGAAACCTTTAAGATTTCCCTCCAATTATTGAATACTTAAAATTCTTAAGTTGAGACTTAAATGAAAATATTACTTATTTGTCAAACAATAGCTCAGAATAATTAATTATACTTTGGAATCATTCAAACAAATACAGTGTAGTGAGGAATAAGAGTTTTTCATCAATTATTTAAGATTAGATTATCAAACGTTTACTTTGAAAGAATTGCTCATTGAATTAAGTTAAGTTGAATTAAGTGCATTATAATCAGTGATAAGCAAGGTAATCAAAATACCAAACAATTTCTTTGAACTCTTTAAAATTGTCTTGATTGTTTCAATCAAAACTTAAAATTTGTCTAAGGATTAGACCTAGACAACACTAAGGTTTGTCAAACCTAAGGATTATAGTCTAATCATTAGACTATAATATAAGTAAAGATTCTTTAACTAAAATAGGGTTATATCAGCAATATAAGAGACTCATACCTTGATGATTCCTATTACAATTGAATTGATCACTTGTTTATTGTCTACTCATTAACCAATTTTCGACGGTTCAGACGATAAAGTCTGATATGAGTATTGAAATGTATTGTAAATAATCTGATTTATTGTTCTTATTATTGCAATTAAATTAAATTAATTGAATTTAATGATTTATAGGAAAGCCGAGTGAAGTCGATTTTCTAAAAGTACAGCAGACTCTTTTCAATACTCCCGGTGTACTTAAAGTTCACAACTTAAGGATTTGGTCTTTAAGTTTAGATAAGACGGCACTCTCTGCCCATTTGGCAATTGGTATAAAACTCAATAAAAAATTAGATTATATGAAAATTAAATTAATTTGTGTTTCATTGAAGACAAGGGACAAAACCCAACAAAGATACTGAATATGGCCTCACAGCAAATAAACAATAAATTCAGTATATATGAACTCACCCTTCAAGTCGAAGAATATAAGGATGAGATGAGTGTCTGTCACAAATGTGAGGGACCAAAGAAATAACCACAAAAATATATAAATTATTGTTCAGATTCTGTATTTCTTGCTCGACATAAATGAATGGTTTAAGTCTTATTTCAGGCATAATTATTATTAAATGTATTTAACTTTTGATTTTAAAATTAAACAGAAGTGTTGTTGAAGTGTATTATCACTTTTTAGATATCACTTCAAATCTTTTAATTGATCCAAAACGTGATATTTTTGTTTAACACTTTTATAATTTAACAAATGATTTATAAAAACAAATTAAATATTAAATAAATTTATTTAAATGATTAATCAAATATTTAACAATTTATATGAGTTATCAAACAATAATAAAACGATTAAAAAACTAAAACTTAATTTCTTTGACCACAAGTTCTGTTTAAAGGTCTGGGTTTGGACTCATCTTAGAGTCAGGTACATTTGAGAATTTATGGAAAATGTTGTGCCATGAATAAGAACAATGACACTCACAGGGAAAGCTTGTGGGCAATAATGACCATACTACTATCAAAATCGCTGATATTAACAGAATTATTGCTAAAATAAATCGCATTTCTTGAGCTAAACGTTTGACATAAGAACCAACTCTTCCTTCAATACAGATATTAAACCTAAATGTGATTAAAAAGAATTACAGAAAATGTAATAGAAATCGGATTATAAATGACTTACAGATTAATAAAATAATTGAATTCAATGAAATTGATTTGAGTTTTTGTTTTGTTTTCTTCCTTTTTTTGATTATGTGTTTTATTGTTTTTGATGTTTTCATTTTCGTTGGAATTGTGAGCACTTCTATCACTTCTATCACTTCTTTCACTGTTTTCGTGACTAAATCTTTGACTAATGGTTTCAGTGATTCCGTTATTATTATTGTTATTATTTATAGCATTATTGATATTATTATTCTGTTCTGAGCTGTTCGAAGAGATGTCGACTTCTTCAGACATTTTCAAGTCTAGCCTTGACTGAGAGGTCTGTTCTTCATCTGAGTCCTGGTTGGCTACAGAAGAGGCGCAGTCAGATTCAGAGCCACATTTTTCTTCAGTGGTTATCTCCAAGTGAGAGATCTCGTTGTCACCAATTCTAGATCTATACATTGCAGGAGTGGCCGGCATTGAACAGCGTCGAGAACGATTCAACAGATAGGAAGGGCTTGTCGTCACATATTTGGCACTAATGTTGTGCTGAACTGACTTCCGACTCGTTTCCGAATTCTATAAAATTTATGAACCAATGAATTGCATTAAAGTATATATTTTTAATAATAAAAAAAAACTATTTATTTGTCGATTAAATATCGATAAAACAATTCGAGGATTAATTTATAATCTCAATGAAAGGACATTAAAACTATTCATTTGAATAAAATCTTTTTTTAATTGCATTCAAATTAAATGAAAATTTTTGAAAATTATAATAATTTTCCACAAAACAAATCAATTAAAATGTTTTCAATTTAACTCAAAAGAAGTAAAATATTCAAAGATTTTGTTTGTTTGGACGTCTCTGACAATTGAGTGGAAAATTAATAATTTGAATATTTTTATCGATATTTTTCCTCAAATGAGTTAATTCAATGCCAAACACATCATAACGTGTTTTGATTCATGTGTTCAATGAATTGATTTAATGATTGAATGAAATAAACAAAATCTTTAAACAATTTATAGAAGAGTACAATAAATCTGTTATTCGCTTCAATAACAAGAATTTTAATGAAAAAATGAATATTTGATGAATAAATGTTTTTGCAAAACGATTTTGATGTGAGTCTTACCTCGATTTGAGGCATTATCTCAATGGATGAAACACTTGCTCTTCGAACTCGAATTAAGTTCTGAAAAATAAATTCATTCCAAATGACTAAACAAATGAATCTAAACCACAGTAACTCTATTTATCCAATATTTTAATGTTAATATTTAGAACTACACAGGAGTGCACTGAGGAATGTCATCAAAACCAAACCAAAAGTACTATAAGAGCTTTGAAAGCATGCAATCAATTCAAAGAATTTCTCAAAAGTGTTTCCAAAATATTAATCAATTCATATGAAAACCGCATTCAAATACACAAAAAGAGACAATTCATAGGAAATCATTTAAATAAATAGTAAATAAGCACCAAAAAGATCCTATAATATCTTCAATAATTATTTCAAATGACTAACCATTTTAGGGATGACTGTCGTTGAAATCGAGCGAATCGATCGCCTCAAAGGAACCGAATCGTTATCTGAATCGCTCTCTAAATCCGTTTTCTTTTGTCCGTTTGAATTGAGAAGTTTTTTTGTTTTCTCTAATTCTTTGCATTCCTTGTCTTTGGCTTTCTTAAGGTTTTCCGAATGTAGAAGCACTACATCAAAAGCAGAGCTCACTCTTTCCTCTTGTTTAACAGCACCAAAGAGTTCAGATCGGGATGAGATCTTGGAGTTGGTCTGACCGATCACATCCACTTGATTTTTAATTTTATGTAATAATTCTTTAATTTCTGATCTCATATTTGTCAGAATGAGGTCATCCGAAGAAAAAATCAATTGATTCAAGTCTTCAATATAATGATGAAGTGATTCTAGCTCATTATTAGCATCAAGTTCTGCCACATCTCTTTGATGTTTGTGAAGACTCACTCTTTGATCTAAAGTCAATTTATCCGTTTTAAATGAGAGCGAAAGAGTCGCGTATTTTGATTCCACTTCCTGTTCGCTCAGACTTTCGAGACTGAAATTCAAAAATATTTATTAGAATTAGAAACCAATCAATCGATTGAATAATGTATTGATTTTTAGTGTCAATAAACCTTTCATTTTTAGTGGCGACAACTGTTTTAACCAAATCATAAAGAGATAACTTATTCATTGTTTTAAATTCTTTGGTTGAAAATTCCAAACAATAATCACATATTAGATGACAACTTTCAATCAAAAGTGAGAAATAGGATATGAAGGACAGAATAATATAAATTATAGATTAAGTAGACATAAATCATTTCAAGCAAAGATATGAAACAAAATTAAAAGGAATTCCTTCCGATTTCAACACATTTATCAAAAGCTTATGTAATATAAATCATAGACAGGAATATGGTTTTTATGAAATGTTCACAATTTTTAATGATTTACTTCTCTTTCAATGAATTTATCGAAAATTTGAATTCAAATCTATAGAACTCTATTTTTAAATAACAATATTTGGAAAAACACTGAAAAAGTGAAGCATATGTTTAAAAGGCTTCAAATTTTAATGAATGTCAAACAATAATTATTATTAATGAAGTTTTTTTTGCAAAAATTGCAATAAAATTACATAAAATGTTAAATTTTTGACGGATTACTTGGACTTAAAAAAAATTGTTCCCAGTTTTCATAGAAAATAATTTATGAATTGATTAAAAAGTTTTAGGAATTAATAGTATTTTTAATGAACTAATGATAATCTGCTCTCAAATGCAAAATTTCTGAGCGATGGTAACAATAAGTAAATAACTTTTAAATAACTAATGAGACAATAATTGTATAATACCTGCAACAGCTCTCTCGTAGTAGTTGTAGTTTCCTAAGTATCACATCTGGAAGCGATGGAAAGAATGAAGACTTTGTCGATGGATTTAAACTCTTAATCTCTTCTTCTAAAGGGACAGATGTCTCCCTTTGGTCAACAATTTTATGATTCTAAAGAAGTAAATAATTAATAAAAAGCAATGAATAAAGTGAAGCCATCGTAAGAATTGATTAAAAGTTAAAGATAATTATGAAGACATACATCATTAATAGGTTCGTCGGTATTAATATCGGACAGTTTTTCATAAAAGTGGGCTTCCATTCGATTCATCGCCGACTAAATAAATAGTGAATGAATTGAAATGTTTTGCACACAAGTCTTAAATATAATGAAAACATTAGATAAAGTGTATATAACTCACAGAATCGCTATATTTAGTTGATTTGTCACTACTTTTCGAGCGTTTTATTCTGTGAACAATCACTGAACTGTCAGTAGTTTTCTTTGTCTTCTTATAAGTATCAGAGTCATGTCCAATGGGAGTCCGGTCTCCACTTCTATACAAAATTTAAGAGTAAATTTAGACACAGATTTAAATTTTAAATAATTATAAATTGACTCTATTTTAGAATTGTATTCGAATGAAAGCGGAAACTATTTATTAAAGTAAATAAACAGAAAATAACTTTTCAGTCAATTGAATGAATAGATTATTAGAAGTAATAAAGATTTTTAAAAGTCGTACGAATTAAACAAAATTTAATTTAATTGAAGGCAAACCTCAAACAACAGTCAAATTGTGTTTCAAAAATTGGTGGCAAAACATATAAATTTCTAAAACCCAATCCGTTTTCTCGTCTTCTCCTTAAAATTGAATTTACATAACAAACATCACTAAAAACCATTTTTAAATAAACGCCAAATGAAAGCCTTTAATCACTGAAAAAATGTTGGATAACTTTTAAACGCTTTGAAGGCATTGAACAGAATGAGGAAAGTTTTGAATGTACCTCAAACAACTATCTGTCCACTATTGACCGGTTCTTGTTTATAATAAAAATTCCTAAAGATTTGTATTTTCCAATCGTTTATTGCGAAACAAAAATGATTAGTCAAACAGATTCTGATAGAAGACTGGATTTTCGAGCTACAACTTAAATGGGAAATACCCACCTTTTAAGTCTGTTTTGTCTCAATTCAATCTAATTTCACTTCAAATAAGTGGTTCAACAACTTTTGGAGCGCCTATACTTAATATGACTCCTGTTTTCGCTTCGATTTTCCAAAACTTATAATTAGCTCTGTTTTGGACGCAATTATTTTGACACTAATTGATATCAAAAACTATAATTACAATAAATCAAAAGATGGTTTTTTACAATAATTTTGTTGTATAACCAACAGTAGGAAAGTCCAGGAATTTGTTTCGATCAAAATATTTTTCATCAATAAATATAATTTATTCAAAACCTCTACTTTTTAATCAAAAATTCCATCAAAGAGTAAATATTTATCGATTGATTTGAAATTTAAAAATAAATTACATTAAAATCTCATTAACTTTATTATTGGTTAACTTGTTCAATTGTTATTTGGTATTATTGCATGCAAACAAAATTAAGCTTAAGATTAGATTGCAAATTGATCCTTGAGACTATCAAGTTCCTTGAGAATACATTCACTATATTTCAAACAATGAGAGGTTTCATTGAATGCAATTCTTTAGAATTTATGTCTTAAATGTTAATTAATCAGTAAATATATCGATCTCTTTATCCTTTTGTAATCACTTAATATTTCAGATAATAAGAAAATGCTTTGGAATCCATTGCATTATAATAATAGATAATAATCTGAATTGACTAAAATTAATGCAAATATAGTTCATTTTATTGTAAATTCTGACCAAAATTGATAACCAAAATAAGATTAATGACAAATAAAAAAGAAAATTTGCGGCAATCACTCAATAATAGAGTTTAGTTAATAATTAAGTTGTTTGAAATGCCTCATTAGGTTATATATCTATTTCATTCACAAATAAGTGGCAAACGATTGAATAATTTATCGGTTTATGGTTTATATTTGTTAT
>JAQFZI010000246.1:0-19874 GCA_034695605.1 Eupelops occultus | reverse complement strand
TGCTTTAAATCACTTTCTCTTTTAGGAGAACTCTGTCTCTTCGGTTTGTCATCGGTTTTGGTCTTCTGATCAGTAGGTAATGATTTTTTTCGTTCAATATCTTCAGTATTAATACTTTCCTGAATTTCGGTTCCGTTCTTTCGCTTCGTTTGTAAGTCTATCCTCCCTTCTTTGATGGTATCTCTAGAAGTCTTAGGAGACAAACGATCGACTGATTCGTGCTTTAAATCACTTTCTCTTTTAGGAGAACTCTGTCTCTTCGGTTTGTCATCGGTTTTGGTCTTCTGATCAGTAGGTAATGATTTTTTTCGTTCAATATCTTCAGTATTAATACTTTCCTGAATTTCGGTTCCGTTCTTTCGCTTCGTTTGTAAGTCTATCCTCCCTTCTTTGATGGTATCTCTAGAAGTCTTAGGAGACAAACGATCGACTGATTCATGCTTTAAATCGCTTTTCCTTTTAGGAGAACTATGTGTCTTCGGTTTGTCATCGGTTTTGGTCTTCTGATCAGTAGGTAATGATTTTATTCTTTCAATATCTTCAGTACTAATACTTTCCTGGATTTCTTTTCCGTTCCTATGCTTCGTTTGTGAGTCTATCGTTCCTTCTTTGATGCCATCTTTAGTAGTTTTAGTACTGGAATCAGTGGCGGCATATATGACATCATCCAAATTCATAAATGTCTTCGAAGACAAACGATCGGCTGATTCATGCTTTAAATCACTTTCCCTTTTAGGAGAACTCTGTCTCTTCGGTGTTTCATCGGTTTGGGTCTTCCGATCAGTAGATAATGATTTTTTCCGTTCAATATCTTCGGTATTAATACTTTCCTGAATTTCTGTTCCGTTCTTTCGCTTCATTTTAAATGATTTTTTGATTTCCTTTTCTTCCAGAGATGAAGATTTCATCGAAGATTTAGAACTCATTTCTTTTGAATAAGAAGTCATTGAATGAGATAAAGAAGAAGACATTTCATTGACTGTAGTTTCCTTTTCAGGAGAACTTCTTCGGGAAGAGGAATAAGATTTAGAATCGGAATCACTTTTATATTCAGTTTTGTGCGAAACATATTCTTTAGAGGAAGAGCGGTGACGACTGGGAGAACTTCCAGAACTACAACTCATTCTTTCAGGTGATGAGGACTCAGAGGACTTATCACTTATAGTAACGATTTCAGTACTACTACTCAACTGAACTGAAGTTTGTTTTGTCGGAGAACGTGATCTGCGATCAAATCGCGACTCAACTCTATTGGAAACGCTTTTCGATTTCATGCTTTCTCTTACGATATCAGAGGCAGACTTTGCCTTTTTTGGAGAGGGAGGGGACGGACTTCTTCGAGTACTGGTTTCACACCTAGGGGATATTTCATCGGTATCTGTTGATTCGCTCTTTTGGCGCCGACTACTTTTTATTTCTGTGAAAGTTAGTGCCTGTGTTTGTGATTCGCTTTTAGACTGTTTGTCGAAAGCGCTATCGGTTTGGTCTGAAGGCAGGAATTGTGTTAATCTCTGTTCAATGTCTATTGACTTCTTTGTTTTGAAATCAAAATCACTGGATTTCAAAACAAGAGAAGTAGAAGTTTTACAGGTTTTGGCACTTAATGTGTCATTCAAGGACTCTGATTGACATATTTGTCCAAATTGTTGGTTAGAACTGGTAGTCATAGAATTTGTATTAATATCATTATTAAACTCCATTTGGTTAGACGTTTGGTTAACCGCAAGACCCAAATCAGTTCGATATGTCCGGAATGATATTCTGGTGATTAGCTATAAGATAATGGTTTGAAGGTTTTGAAAGGAGAGAGAAAGAGAGAGAAATAGTTGTCAGAAGTGAAACCCACAACTAAATCAATATTAAGTTCTTATTAATTATTTAAAGACAATAAACACAACCATTGCATGCAATAAACCTTTTATAATATTAACGAACAATAAGTTTGTGATTAACCGATAAAACCATAAAAAACCAAATTAATGAAAACAAATCAAAAACAGTTACGAGTCTTAACTCAATAACTGTTGTAATAATTATTTTATAAAACAATCAAAAAACAAAGTAATTAATTCATGCATTACTTCGCAGTCATTATTGATATCTGGATTGAAATCAAATTAATATGAATTGAAAAAATAAATAATTTTATGGCAAATCAGATATAAATTTAACTCAAATAATAACTTTAATAATCGCGGCTTCGCTTTGAACTCAAATAAAATGAGTGAAACGCAAATAATAACTGATCGCAAGTTTTTAAAATCGCAAAACAACTTAAAATTTGCTAAAATAGTGATAAAAACACAATAAATAAAACTCAAAATCGCATGCATTCGAAGACTATATTTTGTTGACATAATTGATAATAATATTCAATGTCTTACCCTTTTATCCTTAACCTTTAGGTCGTCATCTCTCAATTGATTGAGTAGTTTGGATACTCTGTCCAACAGATCTGAATACTCTTGGTTAAGTTGATCCAACTCTTGGGCAACAATATCTGCTCCGGGAGTTCTTCGAGATCTTTTGGCGCTGGCATCGAGACTAGGATGTGAGTCCTCCAGATTTTCTCTGTAGGTTTCAATTTTGGAGTCGTATATTTTGGCCTCACGTATGAACCTTCCACCGGCAGAGTTCGTGTCCTCTATTGAAGGCTTTCTTTCGACTAATGATTCATAAATTTTCTGAAAATTGAATAAAAAATTGATTAATATTTTAATAAACAATGAAAACGTATTTCAATAAAAGCTTACAGTAGTGGTATCCATATCTGGACGGGTCAACAAAGTGTTGACTTTGGCAGCAATTTGGCTGAGCCACGACCTATCGCTATCAATTCTCTTTTTATAACTTCTCAAGAGATCAGCGCAGGCCTCACAGCTTCTAAGTCTGAAACCAAACAAAAATACATTTAATTTAATTATAAAGAATTAAAGCAATTCTTACCTTTCGATTACAGTCGCCCCACAATTATCCCATCGCTTAAAAAGACTTTTGACGTCATCTTCGACGCGATTGACATCGGAATGGGTAACAGCTTTAGGTCGGGTTCGCTCAACGACTCGTCTAACTCTGTTAGCACTAACACTGAGCTCATCGAAAGTTGCTTTACCTCTCTGAATTTCGTTCTGTGAATCGATTAGTTCATTGTTAACACGTCTGAGGGCCACCTCATCGGCCGGCATATCATCGCCAGACGCCAATCGGACCTCAACCTTGGATATGAGTTGAATGGCGTTCTCAATATCCAACAAAACTGTTTCGACGGCTTTGAGTCTTTCGATATAAAGTTGGGAAAGACTCCAAATTCGATTCCATGTTTCGATGATCTCATCGTAATTGCGTTGAACGGCATGTGTTTTCTGAGGAATGTTATGGAATAGCTCTTTACACCGTTGGATGTCTGACTCATAAGATTTGCAATCTCTCTCCCATTCCTTGTGGTCGAGCACAAGTGATTCCAGAGTTTCTCTATCTCTGGGGATAGGATTGTTAGCCCTTTGAACCAAAATTTTCTCTTTTTCGAGTAGCTTTTCGAGGAGATTGTCGGCGACGTCCGTATATTTTTTAGTCAATGCTTTATTAGATTTTTCTTCGTCTTCTGCTCTTCTTCTGGCGTCAAACTCAGCGAATTTCTTTTTAAGCGCATCCATTTCGTCGCGCAGTCTCTTAGATCCGGGATCATCGGGTGGACCTTCTCGACATAGTTTATCGATATCGTCCTCCAAAGCTCTAATAATGGAGTCGCGTTGATTTGGATCCATTGCACAATAGGTCGGGTAATCCCATCCCTTCACTATTTTAAGTGTGGCGAAAATCATATTCTGTCTGAGTTTATGCTGTTTTCGGGCCCACAGAACAACTAAAGCCTCATATCTTTTCTTCAACTCATTTGCGGTGTCGATGGCCTCCTGGTCAGGCGGTGGGATAACAAAACAAACTCCTGGAACGTTGAGTTCAGCGCCTGAAGAAGTGCTGACTCGCCATTTGGAGCGCTGAGAGTTGTCGTGAAGAGTCACCGATTCGTTTTTGGTTATTGTGGCCGATCCTTGTTTTATGAGACAAACGGATCGCGCCTTAATTGGTCGGGGAAGGGCTGCTTTTCGTTGCTTCAATGGAAGGACATCTTTGCTCTTAACAACTAAGTCAGAGACAACTGAACCGAAACGAGTGATGTCTTCTTTGAGTCGAGTCATTTCTTTGAGAAGTTGTTCGCCCTCTTCTATCGAGAAGTTCTGTTTGCTGTAAGTGGTGTTCAGTTTGTCTTCAGTTTTACTAATCCATTGATCACAATCTCGGGCCTCATTATAGAATTGGTGATAGTCAGCGGCGTTCTTGGAATGTGTTTCCAAACAGTTGATGAGCTGCAGAAGCCATGACCATTGAGATTGCATTCTTGCCATAAGACCTTCGATGCATTTGGTTGCGGGATGTCTCTGTCGGATAAGACTTTCACCTCTATCTTGGACAACATTGAACTGGTGCTCTCGTCTTTCCATATCACTAATAAGCTGTCTGTGGTACTGTTCAACTTCTACCAAGTTAATACTCTTGGAACTCCAATCTCGAGCCACTTCCACTTCTTCTTTTTCAGCCAACCACTTGAGCTCATTGGAAGAAGACTGGACAAAGTCAAGAAGTGTGTCCAAATCACTCAACCTCTTGTTAGACATAACAAGGAGTTCGGAGTATCCCTTATGAAGTCTGTTTAACATTCGATTGTAAACCTCATACTCTTCGCCTTTAAATTGATGTTTTGTTCGGTCGCACTGATCCACTTTGCTTTGGAACTGATCTATAGATCTGTGCTCTGTTTTCTGTTGGTCTAAACGTTCTTTGACTGACTGTAAGTCGTGGCCGTAATCGAGTCCTTCAATTTTTTTGAGTTTGTCCTGAACCCAAAGAATGCATTCGTGAAGGAATTTAAAGGACGGATTCGATGCAATTAACTCTTCTTCAGTTAATGGCTTTTTAAGTGCTTCGGCGCGTCTGTCAGCCAACACTTGAACAACTCTGGTCTGGAAGTCGAGTTTCATGTCAGCCCATCGCTGATGAAGCTGTTGAACACGGTTATGGAGCTCAGTTGCCTTATGATAGCGGCCTTCCCTTAACATCTGCACATCTTTGAACATATTCTTAATGCGTTCCTCTTCTTGTTTGAGTTCGGCTTCAATTTTTTCGATATTGAATTTAGTTTCCAAAGGATGTAATCGTTGGACCCGTTTCTCTTCTTCGACAATCTGTCTTTCGATGTCATCTAAGCGGACGTCACATTGTTTTATATCTCTCAACAGTTTTTCTGCCAAACGATGCAATTTTTC
Organism: Eupelops occultus; assembly: GCA_034695605.1. NCBI lineage: Eukaryota > Metazoa > Arthropoda > Arachnida > Sarcoptiformes > Phenopelopidae > Eupelops > Eupelops occultus. The sequence continues at coordinate 14,553 of JAQFZI010000246.1, read as the reverse complement.
CAACCGATTCACTTCTTCGGTGATGGCGTGATCTCTCTCCTGATGAGCGGTTATCAATTTATTCCATTGATGTTCAATATTATCGATCTTATATTCCTCTTCTATGCGATGGTGACCACCGGGCAGTGCTCTCACCATTTTGAGGATATCTTGGTAAGAAGAGGCCAGTCTTTGCTTGTCATGAAGTTTAGGTGGAATTTCTTCAGTTCTGAATCTATTGTTTTCCTGCTGAAGAATTTTAAGTTCTTGCAAAGTGTTTGGAAAATTTCTTTCTCTAAGTCTGGAAATGCTTTCCCGCATCCAAACGCATAAACGACTCGCAAGTTCTTTGTATTCATCGATACGTCTTATCCTCTCGAGATCTAAGAGAGGATTGTGTTCGGGCGGTTCGGGGAACAACTCATACAATCCCGAAATGTAAGTTATTAAAGATTTTTCATCCGGATTAGGGGTATCCACATCTTCTGGATCAAGAAGACGAGTAACGCCGAGGTCTTTATCGGCGATATGGAAAGCATTTTCAAGATTTTCTCTGGCAGTTCGACCCCGACAGGAACGGTAGTCAAGTAAATCAGGTCTGAATAATATTCAATTAATTATTTATTATATTTTTTTTAAATCAAATAATTCAGACCTATTACGATGAAGAATGGCATTGAAGGCCAGGCCATCCCTCCAACTTTGGGTGAAGTCTGTGACCCTAACTCCAGGATATCCTTCTGTAGTCTTTTGGGCCCAACGGAGGAGGGCTTCTTTGAAAGACTGAGTGTCATCTTGTAATACGATATCTGAGAGCTGTTCGCCATTAGAATAAACGATTAAATATCAATTCGTTTTGAATTTCAATAAAATAATAGAAAATAATATAAATTTAAACCAAGAATCGAATGAAAAACCAATCATTAATAATCGATTACTACTGAAAAGGTGTCTAAAATGATAAATTAGGTGAAAAATCAACGAATAATTTCTAGAAAAAGGGTTAATTCATTTCCTCACTCAAACAAAATTTGCATAATATTTGAAGCTATCGTATATTGAATTGAATTTTTAATAAAAAGAAGTTTTTGACACATTTTTCGTCATTATTTAAGAGAAGAATTCACTTTTTTTAGGGAATAATTGGCGTTAATTGTGTCAAACAATTGTTTGGAAACACGAAAACGGCTCAAAACAAAACCTAATGATTCATGTGTTGAATGAGTGGGCGTTTGAACGCATTCGAGTGAATCGATGCCCGTTTTGGTAATACCAGTCCATTATCTGACATACCGTTTGCTTTTGTTCTCCCCGCGTAACTGTCGTTGTTTTGCGGACTACTCTCTGTGTGTGGACTGTTTTGAGACCATTTCTGCTTTTATTACTCGTAAAAGTCTCTCTGGACTCTTGAGATGCGGACGCCATATGAGTCTTGGTTTGCATATTCATAGACTCGTGTTCGGACCTATCATCCAAAACCAATTGTTTGCCACTGGTGTCGGCGATATTGTCGACATCTTCTTTATCACGACTGCCCCTAACGAACAGTCGATTGCCTTTTATGAACGAATACATCGTTCGTTCTTCAGATTTAAAAACAATTTAAAAATAAACTAATAATAAGAGATATAAACTTTGGAACTATAAATGACTTTTGACTTTATGGCACATCAGATATCAGATGGCATTCACGAAGAAAAGGCACTGAAATTAAAAGTTTTGTTTTGTTTGCAATCAATCGAGTGTTCAGACGATTAGATGTTTCTGAACGCGAAGTCAAACATTGTCTGCATTGGAATGAGTTTTTCAATTTTCAAAATCAAATGAGTATTTTGTGAAAACCTGTCACGAAAACTGATTACACCAATGGTTGAATGCCGAGGGGAAAGTGTCCGCCTCTCCACCAACTGTTCTATAGTACAGTGAAGTTATGACACGTTTAAACGTGTCTACAATAACTCTATAATAGTTGTACTCAATCTGTGTTTGCAGTCAATTGTAAACGCAATCAAAATTAAGTTTACTTTTCAATTGTAAACATTTAAAACCCACTAATTTTTTCATTAAATACTATTAAAGTTATGGACGAGTGAGCGACGGCACAGAATATTCTCCACCCAATAGCTGTGCTGTAGATTTGTGTCCATTTAAGGAATTGAATTCTCAATTAATTGTGAAAAACCTTGCGTTAGGTTTTGAGTGGGACTTCAAAGACTCTTTGTATTAGTTTGACTTCTGATTGCAGGTATAAAAACATTGTATAAACACCAATATATGGGCCAACCCTTGAAAACTTTCGCATAAAATGCATACACAAAAGTAGTCATCATTGAGAAACACCACTTAAAATATTATATTATACGATAAGACATTCAAATTAATGGAATAAAAACACGAAATCATTTCAAACGAAAAAAATATATAACAAATGAATAAATAAATTAAATAAATAAATGAATATCCAATAAATAGAGTTAAGTAACATAAACTAAAATATGAGGAATGGATGGCATCCGAGAGGTATTCTGACTACGAAAAAATGCCTCAAAACTAGTGGAGTAAATATTCCATTGAATGCCTGTTTGGTTGAACAGGTATTCCAAGAGAGGTTTGGGTTCGCAAATAGCAATAAAAAGGTAATATTAATCATTAATACTGTTCGCTATCGACATCTCTATGACGAAAATCAAGTTTTAAACTGCTCTCAAAGTACTCTCTTTTTCTGTTTTTCTCTCCTTTTGCAGAGCACTTCCACTATTGCTTAACCAGACTTTCAGGTTTGGCTTCTTATCTATTTGACTCTTTAAGAGCACATCCATATAAAAGGCACAAATAGTTTATATATTTTTATAATAAATTCCATATAAACTTATTCACAATTTTAATGGCTTTTCATTCGTATTCATCGATTAGAAAATATATTATAAAAACTATAAAATACTATAAAAAGAAATAATCATATCTGACCTGAAAGTGCAATATTATTGTCCAAATAAGGCCTAATGTGAGCTTAGGATTGCCGTCCACTATATCGTCGGGTCTGATATTAACCAGTTTTATCTGTTATGAAATAAAAATACTTCAATACTATTTGGGAGTAATCCTTAGGAAAGGATTGCATCAATTGATTTAATGTCACGAAATATTATTATTCGCTAATTAATAATCGGAAATATATTTATGTTTTTCTGTAATTTCTATCGACATTTCCATACCTTTCGACGCTTAAGGAAATTGAGGCAAATCTGTATGTTTTGCAACATATGAACTCTCATCCGCCCCCTCTCACGAGGCTATAATAATATTAATAAAACATAAATCACAATCAATTACCGACACCTGTATGCAAATCGATGGTATCGATGATAATACTCACTAATATCTCTCCCGAAAGTACTTCCAGGAGTGATATAAGATTGTGTCCATCGCGAAGATCTTCGAATAAATCGACGACTCCTTTAGTAACCTATTATTTAAATCAATAGAAACAGAAAATCAATTAAAAAATTTTGAAATCAAAACTTATTTTGAGTTTAATCACGAAATTCATGCGAATTTCATTTCAAATTTCAAATAGTCTTCAATTAATTGAAGAAAACCAAAAACAATAGACATTCAAATTAATTCAAATTAAAAATAATTGGCAATCATTTGCACTATTTTTGAAAATTTTTAGAAAAGGGAATAAAATCTTGAGATAACAGATTCAAAATTCAATTAATTAAGTTAGCAATGAAATCAACATACAAGGTTAGAGGAAAAATTGAAGGAAATCATCGCCAAAAACAGATCAAATTAAAGGTTATTGAAATGCAAATTAGAAATTATTAACAAATAATAGTATAAAAAGCCGATCAACAAAAATGACAGAAAAAATAAAATAAATCACATAAAAGACATTAACACTAAATAATCATTAAATTGAATGACTGGACGAATAAAAGTAAAAATTGCAAGTTTTATGTGAAAGGTTAAGCCAAACAAAAACTATTTCAATAAGAGTTTGTTAGCCTTAAAATCAGATGAGAAGACTTATTGAAGACTTACTTCATCGCAATCTAATGAACAGTTTTCTGTACAGACGTGTAAACACGTGTAAGTCTTCCAATTATTAGACGAAAGATTGAGGAAAATTATGACACAATTAGTGATAAATTAGAGAAATCACGAAAATAGTTATTCAAACAAAAAATTAATACCTCGGTGTAAATCCAATGCTTAGTTTGAAAGAAAAGCAATGTTTGAGGAAAAATGTTAGTCAATAAAAGAATTAATAAATCATTTTAAACGTCAAACAATTAAAGAAAAGACACGAAAATGATTAAAGAAAATGTTTAAACAGTAGTCGGTCTGCAATTTGTTTAAATATTTTCAAGAAATGCCAATTCTATGAAAGTGTTTTCAAATTTCAATTAATCTTTTTTTCTTTTTGATAATCAGTAAATCATTATTATTACTCAATTTCCAATATAAACAAATAAATATTAAGAACAACTTAAATATATTTAATATATGGCTGCTGTCAGACTATGAGTGAACTCATAAATTACTGGCTTATTATTTGAACTAAAAATGAGTGAAGCAATTAAAACACAGCGACTCTTATTTGGGATGATTTCAGTCTCAAAGGTTTTGTTCAAAAGACAGCTCTGAATATTTAAGTCCTCAAAATGTCATTAATAAATGACACGAAAGGCTAAATTCAATGAACAAAAACCAGACACAAAATAGAAAAACAAATCAAAATCTTATCCTGCAAATAAAACAAATAAACGGCTGGATAATACTTCCTTAACGTGGATTATATGATATAATTTATTTTTAATGTAAAAAGAATAAACAAGTAGAAAGAAGTGAATTTCAATTTTATTGCCAGCTTATGATCGCTTTCAAGATTAAAAATAATCATTAAATGAGTGAAGCAATCATTAATCGATTTAATGATAAATAGTATTTATTTGTGAAAATAAAAACTGAAAACATCTCAAGTATTTATCCCTAATTTGGGAGTGTTTTCAAACTAATGTCAAATCATGGCTTCTCTGCAGTGAATTCTCTTTTAATTATAGATTAGAAAATTCACATCACATCATAGATAACACAATTGGTGTCTTCTTAGCCATAAATTATATCCTTGAGTTATGATATCTTATTGTTTACTTTATTATTGGTTATAATTGAGTTATAAAAAGGCAAACAGTATTTAATGCTTGAACTTTAAATTATAAGATATTCTCTACCTTTTTATTATTCAATTATCAGATATATTAAATGCGTTTTTTCTTGTGGTCATAATTAACACTAAATCCTAATCTTTAAGAATATGAGAACAATAAAGAAAAACAGATAACATGAGAACCTAGAATACAAACAAAAATATTTAATTAAAAGAGCAGAGATTCTTGTAAGAAAAAATGTGTTTTTTGCAAGACATCAGTGAATGAACGGTCAAATTGAATAAAAAAAAGAGAGAAAGACATCTCGTATTTCAGATGAGAAAATTTATGTCAATTGTTGGCAAAATTCAATGATTTGAAAGTTTTCTTATATTTTTTGTGATAAGAGAGCACTTATCAGAAAAATCTGAGAAAAGGTTTTGTGAGAAACGATAGAAAATTAGTTTTCAGGTGTGAAACAGAAACTCATTCAAATCAAATCGTGAATATAATTATTATTTTATATGAAGATAATCATGAATTAACAATTGTAGTGTCGGTGCACACAAGGTTTGGCAATGGAATGGTTGGCCCCCAGAGCACAATAAGCCTACTATCGCAGTGAATGTTTCCCACAACTGAACCAATCGTGGGTTCAAACCTTTGTCTAAACGCAAACCATTTGGCCGATTGTTAGCCCAGTGTTTAACTAATAAAATATTGTGTAAAACCAAAACCCATTTTAAGTGGACTAATAGTCAATTGTCTTCACAATATTTGGCTTCAAATGATTTATTTGCAGGTATTTTGGAAATCCGTATCAATTGTTTGATATGTAATCCAAAGAATTTATGACACATTTGGAAACAATCGGCTATTTTTAATTCATTAAAAATAAAATTATTCCGGCCTTCAATTTATAGCAACGGATATTCACATCATTTAATTTTTAGATTCAAAACACTCTTAGAATAAAAGACTAAATGAATGACAAATGTTTCAACATTTGACTAATTAACGAGGAATCCGTTTGACTCCTCTATGCAAATATATATTCAAATCATTTATTTTAATTTAAATAATTGTTTTAACAATAAATAAATGTAATAAATATGTATTTGATTGCAATAATTGGCAAAAAAGTGAACAGTTTTAGTCTCATCAGTAGCTTAACAAATATGGTTAGCATTTCATTGACAGCCATTGCATGACTTAAATACATAATATATTTACAGTTAAACTCTTCTTTACTAAATTGGCGACAATGAAGGACATCCACTCTATTATATTCTAGAAAATTATTATTTCAATAAAAATATAACTTTATTTTTAGATTAATTGCGATAAACAATGATTCCATTAATTTATAGCCAAATCAAACTCTAAATTATTTTTAATTGAGTTTCTGTTTCCCAGCAATTGTTGAAAAGTTGGCAAACTTTCTGACTTTAATTTATTACACATTATGTTCTTGCAAATTGATTTTAATAAATTATATTAAACAAATCGATTGCTTTGCATTCTTTAAAGCAATCTTTAATGCTTTGTAATCACGAAAATAGATTTTCAAAGATTTTCAAATTAAAACCAATTCTATTATTCAAACGACAAAAGCAATTGAATTATATTCTATACTCAAAACACATTCAGGAAATGAAAACATATTTAATAGTCATAAAAACGGATGAAAAAAGAAGAAAATTATTCTAAAAATAAGACTAGAATTTCAATAAAATTATTCACAAAAAAGACATTGTTGTCATCAAAATTTGAAACCTTCACTATTTTAATATATTAAAGATATTCACTGAGAGATCCGACATTATATCTAAGTTTTCAAATGTTCTTTCCGTTTAAATAAGAAAATATTTGGCTAACCCTTCCCTTCTTTTGATTAAAGAAATACAAGAAAAAGTATTTCTCACTTCAAAACCAGAGAACAATCAAATGTAAAACAAAAAAATGAATATTTCATTAGAACTCAAAAGCTTTCCAATGAATTAATTCATTTTTTAGAAAATCTTTCTTTTTTTTAAATCAAAGGGTTTGCCAAATATATGAACTTTTAAATCCATTCATAGCTAAGGTCAAAGGGTTCACCGGCTTTGCTAATGATTTACAATGAGAGCAATTAATCAAATCGGGCACAGAATAAATGATTTTCTAATAATAGATGAATAATCCATTTAAATATTTTTTTATTCCATAAAAGTTTTTGAGACTTATAATAGTTTTTAATCTAATTTTTCAAAACATATTTGGAGAGCAGCTGTTGTTTCAGTTAAAAGTTTTCGTAATATTTTTTGTTTTATTTTGACTCTAAAATCATTTTTAATATTTATAATAAGTTAAACGAATTGATTCATACCTTAATTAGGTGTTTGTTAACCCATTTCGTGAACGTCTTCTTTTGTATGGCATCCCTTTCATCTGTTAATATATAACAAAATATTACTATTAATTATATAATAAGACTTAATTGTGAGAACAGAATAAATTCACAATTAAATGAAAAATACATTTCACGATATATTAATTTTAAACAAAAATTATTTCATTAAAGAAATTCAAATCAATAGACGATATTAGAGATAATGTTTTGGTATTTAAGAGGCGTTTGTCTGCATAAACAGAAAACTGAATCAAATGTTCAAAGTTCACCTCAAAAGACATTTTAAGCAAAAAATTGATTCAAAGGAAATCATTAAATGGAGTAAAACAAGAAAAAAAATTAATTACATAATTAAAAAATTCAGTCAAATGAAAACAAAACGCAATAGTTTTTGAGAGGAAAGTCCGAACAAAATTATAAGTAGTTCTTTGTTTGGCCAAAACAATGCCGATATTCAACAGATTTGATTAAAATCAATGTTTATCTTCAATTCGATACATTAATTGACAAAAAATGACCCAAACTTTTAAAGTTATTCACAGAAACTCATATGAAAGGGTTGTTAACTCTGCGTGAATAGCAATGTTTGGTGTTGTTGGGCAGCACCGGGAGCCTTATACAACTGACAGATGTCAAAACAAAGATTAAATACAGACCTTTGGCTTCATTAAGACTGGACTCGTACTGTTGAAGACTGGGGTCAATATCGTCATAGTCTATATCGTCATTCATTTTGGCCGAAAGTCAATAAACATGAGACCACTTCTACAATATATGTAACGCTATTGTACTCAATATCTATGGGTTTTATAATCAAATGAAGTTTACTTTTGGTTTTGTAAACATTTGAAAAATTATTTTCACTGAAATATTTTTCAGCAAAACTCAAATACATTGAATGGTTAGCGACGGCACAGAATAACTTTCCACCCAATAGTTGTTTCTGTAGTTTTAGAGTCCATTTAAGGAATTGAATTCTCAATTTAATTGTGCAAACCTTGCGCTCAGGCTTTGAGTGGGATTTCAAAGACTATTTGTGTTTATTAAAGTGTGATATTTAAAAAGTACTAAACTCAAGACACACAAGACATAGTGTATGTCCAATCAATCACAACTGGTTTGTTTTATTCAACTGATTGGCACCTCTTTTCGGTTCTTTGCCGCCATCTGTCCGCATAAATACATACATCAACGCGTATGGACTGGTATGTAATACATTGCACTATCACTCAGGGATCAAATTAATTTATACAAAACTAATCTCAATTAATGCACAACACATTCAATTAAAATAAAAAAAATTGACTAAAATTTTTATCAAATAAATAGTGAAAAATAAATAAATTTATGAAATAAATTAGATTTTATTACACATTAAAGGAATGACATTTAAAAACATAACAACCAAAATATTAGGACAAAAATATGTTATAAATGTCTGATTGACTCAACAGGTATTCTACTTATTGTAGAATAAGTTTGAAATCAGGAAAATTGTAATAAAAGTGTAAATATTGTTTGCTATCGACATCTCTAAGACGAAAATCAAGTTTTCAAAGAGCTTTTCGCCTCTAAATCCAAGATTAAATTCTAACAAATAGTAAGAGTGTATGATTTATTAACCCATATTCATTGGGAAACGCCATAAAACTCAGGTAAATGTCATAGAAACTATTTTTGTTGTGATATTTACTTATTTTGAACTAATTTCCAACATTTCTCAGAAAAAAAATCAGACTTATTGATAAATTTTTAACAAAAGCCAATATCAGGAGTGTCTCGATTAGACTCAAAATTAAATATTCATTGAGAACCCAATTGAACACAATTTAGTGAACGCCCTTTCCTTCCTATTAATCAGTAAATAAATAGACAGTATTTCCATTAAATCCATTGATTATTCTTTTTTTCTTTTTTTTGAACAAAAATAACTTTAGAGGAGTTAACAAAAAGTTAAACCCTTTTTTACGAAAGCAAAAAAAGGCTAATATTTATCGATTTAAAGGAAAGATATAACCGGACGATCAATACCTGGTTTGATGTGCTTTAATTTTCTGGGAGACATACTATTAGTCTGTTTTTCGGACTTCTTAATTAAGCTGTCATTCGTAGTGTTAGTCTCATTGAGATTAATTTCAGTTAACTGCTCTTTTGGCTCATCATCTGTGGATGGTTTGGGTGCCACCCGGTATAAAAACTTCCACATAAGTCGACACACAATTATAATACTAACTGCAAGAATAACAGAATCCCTGGCATTACTCGATTTGTCGTTACTCTCCATTCAATAAGTAATTAGACTTTAAACCAAATCAGTTTTGTTAGAAATACTTCACAAATAGTTTACTGTGAACTCAAAGATCCTCTTAAATTACATACAAAACACTCCACGAATGCATTTTTATTATATTTTTTATATTTTTAATTGCTTTCTTCAAATGACACAATCTTTACGAATGACTGTAATTATCAGTAACCGACTGATGACGAAGAAGAAGTGCAAACAAATCGTGTATTTGAATAATCTTCAATTACTTGAGACAAGTGGAGTGCATTCTATCCCTTATTAAAAGTCAAGGCAACTAATAATTTAGTAATATTTATAATAGTTTTTCAAAATAGGGTACAAATAGATCGCAAATTCTGCATATTTTTCTATAAATCAAATTTAATACAATTTTTACGATTTCACTGATTTCTGATAATTGAAATTATTATCAAATTTGATTAAAGAGGAGTGCCTTAAATCAAAGTGACTTTTTATATCTTATTCAAAATAAAGATAGTTAGGGTTGACTAGGAGTGCTCTATGACAATGTAGCAATGCAGAAAGGAAATACCCCCTGCCAACATCAATCGTTAGAATAACTGTACTAGCAGCAGAATACTCAATGCTTTTTTATGAACCCGTCAATCGGCCCAACCCTTAGTGCAGCTAAAACAGAGAAGTGTGCCCACCCTTCCCTCCCTTACATCAGACATAATAAAAAGCGAAATATATTTGGTTTCTAAGAGAAGAGCATTAAAAATAAAACGGAATTCTTTTGAAAATTCTTTCCGACAAACACTTGACTCAAATTAATTGCATTCAATGAAAGTACAATTCAGTTGAGTTATATTTAAAGAAAATAAAATTAGACCAAACATTAATCAGTGATTACATTAAGGTCAAGGATAGCATAACACTAAAAAATAATGGACAGGAAGCACAGATTTGTCAAGATAACATCAATTCTAATTAAAATTTACAACAATTATTCAACTAGAAAATTTAAAATAAATGATCCTAGACTCATTAAATTTAATTTGAGGCGACAAAAAAGTTGCCGTTAGAGACAGGAATAGAATGATCTTAATCATTTGAAAAGTTTTATTAAAATTATTCATTGAAAATTATTTGAAGCCATGAAAAGCCATTACACAGACATTGAAAAATAAAATGAAAATCAAAACAAACAAAATCGCAATTTAATAGTGTTTTTATAGTTTAAAACACGATTTTAACCCAAACTACTGAACGTTAGATATTTTTAAGAACTTGTTTTTTATTGTGTTTAATGTCTGATAAGATTTATGCACCAAATCCTGTTTTAACCTTATTTTACATTTAATTTAAAGAGATTTCAATTTTCACAGTCAATAATCCGACAAATAATTGATTAAAACATTCTAAACAAGAATAATAATCAATTTTAACTAGCTAATTCGGACCCACTGCTAAAATAATCGCTCTTTCTTTGAAAGGAATCAAAAGAAATAAAAGTCGATTATTTCCAGAAATAGATTTACGATTGAATACTAGCATTGTTTTCGACAAAACATCAAAATATAAATCACATAACAATCAGTCAATTGGTTATGAATTTACTGTAAATCATCTGAAATGAGGCCAAACCACTGATCAATTTATAATTCATTTATATTGCAAGCCTTTGGTCCAATTGATTTACTAATGGCCCGCATCCCAAGACAAGGCTGAAAAGCAGGTGCTCACAATTAACTATTGGAATCCGATGAATATAAATAGTGTAAACTTGAAACTTCTAAGATTACAATACTTTAATTGTGAGAAAAACGTGTTTCGATAACTAATAAAACTTTTGATTTTTTACAAATCGTTTGCTATTTTCTCGCAAATAAACGATTCAATAATTTTTATCGTAATTTAAATTCCAGAGAAAACTTATGTGAAAATTATTTGTATATTACGTAAACGGAAAGGAAGGGCAAGTTTTAATTGATTTAAAAGTGTACCAAGTCGCAACTACCCCGCAGGGGGGCTGATATGCATGAGAACCAATTTGGCTCTGAGCAGATTGTATTTGTATATCCTATAACTGATAGCATGTGTAGACTCTATTGGACTCACTTAAGACAAGATCATTAAGAAATAAGTGATTATTTGAAAGTTAATTAAGACTTTTTGATAGAAGAAAGTTAACAAATCAGACACTTTTGAGTACACTATACGCCAAAAACACTTATTCCTTGAGAACAACAATTCGATTGTATTTCAAGTTTTTTGAAAATTTCCACTTTTATAGTGTTATGTCAAATGAATTTTTAATTAAAAATCGCGATAATTGAGTAAAGAAATAGCAGGTGTTTTAAAACCACAGCTATTCAGACATTAGATCAGAAAAGATATTAAGAAGAAAAATAAATAATGAAAAAAAGCTGATTATTAGAGAGATTTTGAAGTATTTATAATTAAAGGCTATAAATACGGTATCACAAGAATCTCATGCATACTATTCTCACACAATTCACAATTAAAACTGTAAATAAAGGGTTAGCCTATCATATGGTTTAAGCTTATTATCGAATACAATAACCAATTATTTCTTAGAAAAACAAATAAATGATTTTTGTCTAAATTTAATTCAGTTTATAACGAAAAAAAGTCAATTAAAGAGCATTTGATTGATGACTCTTTTTATTACTCTTTTGACTTTGACTTTGATTTGACTGAAAATTATTTAAACAAAGAATAAGTTTATTGTTTTTGAATGTAATTAAGTGAAGAGAATTTAGTGATAACCATATTAAGAGAATAGGAGGACAAAAATAGTTAACCATTTGGCAGAGATTGCAAAAGAGGTCTCACTGACGGATAGACTGATGGCAAACATACCGGCTATAAATAGAACGATCCGATCGGCCGCATCCAACTGAAGAATAGACAACGGCTGTTGTTTTAGCCATTCACTGATCAGTGGAAACTCTGGGATATGTTGATCCATAAGACACACTCTATTCAAAAGCCGATACCATTGACTATGGATGCGGACAAGTTATGGCTTTTATAATCGCTGTCAACTGACGACAACCCTTTGCTTATCATTATTTGAGGCACTTTTCCATTTGAGATAACTATTTAAAAAAGTACTGAAATATCTTAAAACTGTTTGAAGAAATATTTAAGCTTTTGGAGCATTACTTGAAATTCATTCAAAAACAATATTATTCACAAAATTATTCATCACTTGCTTTCCATATGACAACCAAACGGATAATCACTGAGTAATCACTTCCCGTTATGTACATCCGTTTGTCTAGTGCTCTATTTTTATTGAAATTCCATACTTATCATCTGGTTGAATCATCAGGAACAAGTGAAATTATTTAGCAAGCACAGTTATTAAATTTCTGGTATTTGTAGAATCACTAGATTTGTAGGATTTTCTCACATATGAGTCAATAATAGGAAAGACTAATAAATATAATTTAGTGTTTAATTGTGTGTTATATAAAAATCAAATGATTTGCAACTTAGCAACAGATTTGAATTATTTGTCATAATTTTGAAGTCTTTTGAAGATATGATGATTTGAATCAATACAATACTAAATACAATACAAATCTATACATTTTTATGTCACTTATGGGACAATATATAACACAAATTTACAAATATTTAAATTAGGTTTAAATTATATCACAATTGATTTAAATATGTTAACAATTAATTGATGAAATGTGTTGGCAGTCAGTGTTCAGTCGGCACTGTATTGAACTCAGAGAGGGATTGACTGTAAGTTGTGTTCAATTGTAGTGTTGAGTCACTACTCATTCAACTCAGGATTCACTGCTTGTGTTGTGTAACAAAACATCGATTTCTTCTCTCAGATATTATCTCTTCTCTAAGACCGGGTTTGCACTGAAATTGTATGCAAAACACTCCAAACTTGAAACCCAATTGTATTGCACGGCATTACACTTGCAGTGAATGGACTGACACTTATGCAAAACAAAACACTTTTTAATTTAAATGCATTTAATTTCTTTCAAATCAAATGCTTTAAATATGTGTTTATTTAGATTAAACATAAGTGTTATGGAAGAGAATGAGTCACACATTGGAGTGTAGTCTCATCTGTAGTTCAAACTCTATACTAATCTATTGATCGGTTCACAACTCTCTTATATATGAACTCTCACTGAAGGGCTCTTCTGCACCGATTCCAGTGACGACTCAACCGTCAAAACAATCGGTGCAATAGTTTGTCGCAATACTAGCATTGGATGACTTGATATTACATTTTTGTGTTTTTGGTTGGAGTCGTGTGTACTCTATATTGCGAACACGTTTTTAGTTTATTTACCTCTAATTTAGTAAACCTGTCAGACAGGTATTACATTATTACTGTACACCATATGACTAACATACACTTCAACAACTTCTTAAGGGTTAGAATAAGGGCTAACCCAAAATAAACATAATAGTAGTCCAGATGAAAGTGCGGAACCACACTATCAAAGCCTGTGGTATAAGATTAATGAATATTTGAGAACAGGCTTAAAGAAAAATGAGCTCAAAATTAGTTTCTCCAATACATGAGTAGTTGCTATCCATTGATATTACTGTCAATATTTGAAAGGCTTTTATGAAAACAAAATTTTCAAATTAATTTTCGTCAAATTTATGTAACGGCTCGGGGGCTGATGGGGGGTGAGTCGTTACGATAAATTCGAATCTATGCAGGCTATCCCACTTTTAAGGACCAAATTACTGAGGATTCCGGC
>JAQFZI010000245.1:0-19921 GCA_034695605.1 Eupelops occultus | reverse complement strand
ATTAAATGTATATCTATTGAAACCTATTATATAAGAAAATAAAATAAAAAGCAGTTTATATGTAATTAAATGGAACTCTTGTTGAATTTTAACAGTATAGGGACTGGATAGGGACTGGGAATGGACTTTTGGACTTTTTCGGAGACTACTTATGACCCAACTATTAATTTTCCTAAAAAATTGCCAAGTTCACTTATATCTAACGCCCGTTATATGGAAGGTATTAGGGTATATCGATTTTATTTTCTTTATTTCAAGTCATGACTTTGAAAATAATGAAAGGATTTACTTCTTTCATTTGAACAAGCTTAGTTTAAATATCACTTGTTTTGCCAAATATTTATCTTCAATTGTGTTAACTCTAAATAATTGTTTTCTTCAAAAATTAATTAAAATAATTACCAATATTTTCAAATAATTAATGAATTTGTGGACATCCGACAGGACTATACCATTACATTATATCTGAATCAGTACTGGAAAGACGAGAGACTGTCTTTCAGTGGAGAGAACTATGAGCTCACACTTTCTGGTGATTTTGCTGAACGAATATGGGTGCCCGACACCTTGTATGTTTTACTCATACTTTCAATTTAATTGAATAATTGAAAAATTGTCTCATTATTTAAACTATTATTAAGTTTTGCAAACGACAAGAATTCCTTTTTACATGAAGTTACTGAGAAAAATAAGATGGTTCGCCTTAAATCTGATGGATATATTGCTTATGGCATGAGGTATGTCCACAATATTTGATTCTCTTATCTAATTTTGAATATAATTTATGAATACAAAGATTTACGACAACCCTGGCCTGTATGATGGATCTACACTACTATCCATTAGATTCACAAAACTGCACCGTTGAGATTGAGAGCTGTAAGTTTTTCAAATTAATTTTTCATGCTCAAACATTTCCTGACAATGTGGTGACCCTTTTATTCTGATTAAAAGCCATTAAAAATATTTAAACTCAATATTAGTTTCAAGTTATTACAAATGTTTAATTCCTTCAAGAGTTTTGTTAGAAATATTAGCTTGATTAAGAAATCCATATCAAAACAAGAACGAAAAATAAATTGGTCAGCCAGTAATTCCTGACCCAAAAAAAATAGTAATGATAAAGTTTTATGTTTTTGTTACATCCAGAAAAATAGTGGTTTCTTTATTGTCTTTGTGAGGGTTGGATAAATCCCAACTCAATTATAGACTAAATATTTAGTATATTCTTTATTTCATTCCTCAAATATTTTGACTTTCGAGTGCAAACATAAATTGATGCTCAAGTTTGTTCTTGTTAGCTTTTATGGTGAAATTAGTTTGAGATCACTGTAATTATTCCTATTTTCTATAATTAGAGGATTTGTGAAATATTTTGTTTATTAGAAGATTTCCAACACATATTAGAACCTCTTAAACGTATTAATCCTTTGGTTGATATTTATTCAATGCATAACTCATATGAATTGCAATTATTTACCAATTGTTAGACGGATATACTGTATCCGATGTTTTGATGTATTGGATGTCTGAGCCGGTGACAGGTGTTGACGACGCAAAACTGCCTCAATTTACTATAATTCACCATGAAACCACTGATCGCAAAGAAAAATTAGCCACTGGTAAGATTTCATTAATCATATTTATAGAGATTATTATTAATTTTCATTAAAATCTAAATATTTTGTTAATTTTTTGACTTAAATTTTATGACAATTAATGTTTAAAAACCAATAATTGGATATAAAATAATGTTTAGGTACTTATCAAAGACTATCACTACTCTTCTCATTGAAACGAAATATCGGATATTTTATATTTCAAACATATTTGCCATCAATTCTTATTGTAATGCTTTCGTGGGTTTCCTTTTGGATCAATCACGAGGTATATCACAAACTCAAAAATTATAATTGGATTCAAAAAGCATTTATTTTTTGGATTCTTATATTTTAATGTATTGTTAAAAATTCAAATAATAATTATTAATACCTGAATCCAAGGCAACGTCAGCGCGGGTGGCATTAGGAATAACGACTGTATTAACTATGACAACGATTAGTACTGGAGTAAGGTCATCGTTGCCAAGAATTTCTTACGTTAAAGCCATAGACATATATTTGGTTATGTGTTTTGTGTTTGTTTTTGCGGCTCTACTCGAATATGCGGCCGTAAACTACACATATTGGGGCGCCAGGGCTAAAAAGAAACCCAAACAGGATAAAAACGATTCCGTTTCTGCCAGAGCTTTATCAACCGGAGTCGGCAAACAATCAGATAATGTTTTAACTGTAAGTTTGTCTAAGTTTTTATATAAAATGATTGTAATATTCTGTTCAATGAATAGAACGATGAGATTATAGAATTGCATGACATCCGGATGTCTCCTCTTCCATGTCTTCGAAACCGACACAATAAGATGTGCAGCACAAGCGATAGTGACCTAAGATTCCCTCCATCACTGCGAATGAGTAATCCAATGCATCGGATGCCATATTCGCCAACCAGAGCTAATGTTTATGGTCCGAGCCGTTCGCGATATGGCAGAAGTGATCCTTATCGGGGTAAACCTCGAATGTTCCAGTCAATCAAACGAGGCGCCAGTGCTTTCAAAGTGTCGATCCCTAAGATTAAAGATGTCAACAAAATTGATAAATACTCGCGAATAATATTTCCGGTCTCTTATATGATATTCAATGCATTCTATTGGACGATATATAAACTTTGAACTCAATTATCGCAACAAAACTCAATCAAATTCATTAAATTTATAAATGATTTTCAATTAAGACTTAAAGATAAGTGTCAGACAAATGAAGGATCTCTCAACTCATTCCATGTTTTAATTTAATAATAGTTTGACATCAGTTCAAGTGATTGTTTAATACAGTATTCTTAGTAATCATAATATAAATAGTTATTAATTAAATGTTAAAGTTTTGCTCGTTTTAGAAATTTTCTATTTATACGAATTATAATAATAAGAATCATTTGAATAATAATAATAATAAATCTATTGACTGTTGACCACATCTGTTAACCATATTTGTTGAACAACTCTTCCAATGTTATCGACGGTAGTGACCGATGCTATTCAACATAACTTTTAATCATAATTTAATTCAAATGTATTTGGATTTGGACTCCAATCGAGTTTGTAATAACATGAATGACATTAACTATTATTGAAAGCAAATGTCTCTCAAACCGACGAAAAGTACAGAACTGTATAACTAATTGACAATTGTTTTATGTATGGATTGATTTGATTTTCAACACTTCTTATATTAGATTCGATCAATAATTTATTGTAATTTTAATTTAATATTTAATTTGTAAATACAATACAAAGTAATAATAATTTGCAAAAAATTTAAATTAAAAAATAGGAAAATTAAAACAATTTCTTTATTTTAAGTTAACAACAATTTGCAATTAACTGGTTATTTATTGAACAAGATACTTGTGTCGAGTACAATACAAGATACTTGTACTTAAATCTGCACTTGGTCTCACAGATCAGTAAAGAAAAATATAACAATTCTATCTCATCATGATCTTACCCAGTAAAATAATTTTTTTTTCTCAAATACAATTTGAGTTTTTAAAGATTAGGTTTTTATTCTTTAATGAATTACAAGAACAGATTTGGTCCTTTAACAAATGGCCCTGCTATGATAATAATTTTTAAAAGTTATTAGTGGTTGAACAAAATTTAACAAAGGATAATGTACAAATTGAAGAAAGGTCTATTTTTCACAACATTCCAAAAGAATTGATTGAAGTTCACAAAAGCGGATAATTGTCTGCATTGAAGCGATTAAACCCAAACAATGACTTAAATTTATAAACAATTTTATCGATCTTCTGATTATATGTATTACTGAACTTCTGAACTGAAAAATTAGTTAAATTTACTTTTAATAAACAGAAATTTTTATATTAGAATTTCAGTTGAAAATGAACAAGATATTATTCATTTTCAAGAGTCGCCAACAAATATTGTGAAGTATTTTCAATATTATTAATTAAAGCAATTAAAGTCACACTTTTAGATATAATGACATTAATTGCAGTGAAAGTAAGAGTAAATTAGTTTATTATTTGAGATAACAAATTACTAAAGAGATGATTAAAATCTCATTTAAAGAAAGATTAAGACAAATATCAATTTGAATAAAAACATTTGATTTCTCGCATTAAAGACTTATAGAAAATATTTACAATTCTTAACAATTGAACCAAAAGTTATCAAAAATAGATAAATAATACTTTGAAGTCAATAAGTTTTACATCGGATATCAAAAGTTTTATTTTGATCTTTGAACTCTTCAGGTTCTTAATGATTGTATTATCGCTAACTTATATTTAATGAGTATTTTTCCAATCGTTTGCAGACATCAAAGCAATGCTTATTAAGAAAGTTATTAATATTTAATTCAATTGAAGTGAAAAAATGACAAACAATTGTATATTTAATTTGATTTTAAAACAATTGTCAATTTTTGTGATTCTCATATACTGTTCAAAAGGTTAGTCAAACTATTTTATTGCTGTTTATAATGATTAACAATGAAAAAGATTAAAAAGTTATTATTGATTATTATGTTCCTGATAAGAACTGATAAAATATATGACATGATTAGATCAAATCTCTTATGATTTCCATTATTTTTTATAATAAAATTATAAATTTTAATTATTAGCCTATTTTTCTGATGATTTTTTGCTTATCCTTGGTTTAAAAGAACACAAAAGCACTCAGAATAAGATAATATGTCAGCAAAACAAACAAATAAGAGCTCAACATAATGACAATTGGCTTGATCAATTAATAAGAATTATCAATTCTTTCAAATAAAACATTAAATTAACAAATGATTAATAAACAAAAATGTTTAAAATAATGTATTCCAGATTTCATAAGAGGACCCTATCCTTCCCGCAGTTGTGATGATCTCTGGAAATACTATAACATTCGAGTGTCGGGTAATTATGTTATAGATGTGGACGAAAGAGAAGGACGTTTAGCGCCTTTCATTGTTGAGTGCGATATGGGAAATGGGACCGACATATATTCTGTCAAAACTGTAATACATCACAACTCCGAAGATATAGAATCTGTTCGTGGATATGAAGCTCCCGGTTCTTACATAAGGAACATCTCTTATGGAATAACCGATAAATTAGATTCCGAACAAATCGAGTTTTTAATTGATATGTCGTTTTCGTGTCAACAATATATCCGATGGGACTGTAAGGGAGCGATGTTTGGTTTCTGGTTCTATCGAGATATAGACAATTGGTGGGTCGGTAGAGACGGTAAAAATCAGTACTATTGGGGCGGCGCTGAAACCGATTCACGAAGTTGTGGCTGTTTCCCTAATTGTTATCAAACAGTCCGTAACTCAACCTGCAATTGTGACGCAAATCTTAAGCTTCAATGGCTCGAAGACTCAGGACTTTTATTGGATCGAAGAAGACTTCCTGTTTATCAGCTTAGATTTGGAGATACGGGAGAGTCATATGAAGCGGGACAATACACTTTAGGCCCATTGGAGTGTCGTTCTCGTAGCCATAAATTAGTAGATAAAGGGATTCATAGCGCGCCCGTTATAATTAAATCTCCTGGATACCCTGATTTATATCCTCCACCTTTTCATCAATTCAAATGGAGAATAAACATAATTAAGGGACAGATCATTGAATTGGTTTTCCCAAATTATGATGTCATACACTTTGGGGCCTATAATTCTGTGCCGAACTGTCGGTTTGTGGTAGAAATCGATATAAGAAATTCGAGTGGAATTACAATCGGAAGCATTCGAAGAGAAAAGAGTTCTCCGCCTTATTTCGTGTCCGATGGAAGTGAGACTATCGTTGATCTGACGCTCACCACATGTAACCAAAAGACACAAATTGAGAAAAAAGGTTTTTTCATGAATTTTATAAGAATTTTAATGAATTTCAATTTGTTTTAAGGATTTTTGGCTGAATTCCGCAAAACTTCTTGTGGCGGATGTGATGTAGGATTAGGTCGCAATGAAGGGACTACATATTGTCAAATTAATCCAAATCAATGCCAAACTATTTCGTCAATGGGGTATCCCTTTCCTCATCATATTTATGAAAAATTTGGTGAAAATTACAGTCATATTTGGAAAATATCAACAATAGAGGGATATATTATTCAAATTGAATTCAATGATTTCGATATAATATTCACTCCGGGTATTCATTACTGTGACGCAGATATTCTGACCCTTTTTGATATCTATAATAATAAAACAACAAAAGCCGGAACATTTTGTAACATAAATAAGTTTAATATCGGAAAATTTCAGTCAAATAGCAGTGAAATTGTCTTAAAATTGAACACTACTTTAAAAAGAGTGGGAAATAGCAGAGGATTTCACGCAACGGTCAGAGCTGTGCCTAAAACCAAAATTGTCAAAAAGTGGATCAATAATATCGCAGAAGGAAAGTCTGCTGATCAGAGCTCTACTAGAAGTGGTTTGGAAGCAGCCCTGGCTGTTGATGGCAATCTCGAAAGTAAGCTCTCAACTAAATGTACGGCCACTAACTATGAGCACCAGCCCTGGTGGAGGGTTAATCTTCAAAAGAGACATCGTATTTATGGCGTTCAAATACATAGTGTAGATATAGCCGTACAAAATGAGAATTTAGTCTGGCCCTATGGTCAGTATGGATTGCCCATGCCAGTTTCTGGTTGTCCCTCTTCTCATGGCTCAAAGTGGAGGACAGGCCAAAGATTTCATGATGTAAAACACGAACCGGTAGAAGATGATAAACTCAGATATTGGTCACAAGGAATAATGTTGCAAGGTGGGGCCTCTAAAGGTGGAATCGTTCAGGACTTTTGTATTCGAGATTTTAAGCCACCAGAAAAGACAGTGGTCTCCAATGCAATCAATTACGGGTGGATGCCAGGCAAGTACTGCATCTTCCAATTCGGGGATTTGTGTCCCGAAGGCTTTACATCAGGTTCCATTACTTGGTTTGATAAAAGTAATGTAACGGCACCGGCAGAGAGCAGAAACTCTGTCAATGGAACTGTTCCTAAAGGTTTTTGATGTTAAAGAACTAAACAAATATTTAAATAATAATGTCTTTTGTTTAATAGGGGTTTACACCAAATATAACACAACAATTCTCTACTGCTGTCGAGAAGATGGCAATCCTGAAGTGTCCATCAAATTGCCAAAAGACAGACCTTTTTATCTCTTACAATATGGAGACGAGTGTCAAAAAGTTGAAGGAATGTCAGAAATCGAACATTTTTTTCATTACGAAGAAGAAGTACATATCTCTGGTTTAAGTTTAGATCTTATATTCATAACCGGAACAAATCAGTTGAAATTCCAAGATCCTCACCCCAGAGTAGATATTGTGCTCTTTGAGAAAGGATTAACTCTTCACTATTGTTATTATGATGTTTCCGATCAACTTAAAGGCTTTCAAGTTTTGGTGGACACAACACCCGACACCTATGGCTATAGCCGACACTATGACGATATCAGTGGAATACCCCGAGCAGTAAATAAACCATTTATGAGTGCTGTTGAGTGCGCCTCTTATGATGTGACCGCAACTGATTCGGATGTCATTACTTTAAATTGTGAGCAACCGATTGAAGGCCAGTATGTAATCATTTTTATGAACGACCGGTTCGATTCATTGCGATTATGTGAAGTCAAAGTTTTTGGGGAAGAGTCGTGTGGCAGACCATTAGGTATGGCTACTGAAGAAATTCTTGATATGGCTTTGAGCTCTTCATCCATTGATGATCATGGCTTTGCACACCATTATGCCAATGCAAGGCTTAACAGTGCCAATGCATGGTGTGCCTCAATCACTGATGTCGATAAATACATCCAGGTATTATCTAAATAATTTATCTAGATGATTCTAAAGGGAGTCTTACTCTAATTAATTTGATAAACAGATAGATTTACTCTATGGTGATATCCGAGACATGAATGGACAGTTGGATTCTAAGATTAAGCCAGAAATTGATAGATATGTTACAATTGTGGGAATAGCTATGCAGGGAATGGTTAATGCATTTAAAAGTTCATTTGTCAATCAATTCTTACTACTATTCAGTAACGATACCATTAAGTGGACGTTTGAAGAAGAACCCATCGGAAGACAAAAAGTTTATAAATGCGTTCAATGCGAGGCTCAAAATATTGACGGAAACGAAATAGTTATGTATAACTTACTTAAGCCTATCCTCACTCGATATGTGAGGGTAAAGATCTTAAGCTTCAAAATAGCGCCCTGTCTTAGACTTGAAGTGATCGGATGTCGAGACTTATCCAGTAAGTGATGCCTCAAATCTTATAAATTCTTTTAAAATTATGATTTACAGAGCCGTGTGTTATGACTCTCACAAACACTTCTGGGGTAATATTCTCTCCAAACTACCC
Source organism: Eupelops occultus (assembly GCA_034695605.1). NCBI lineage: Eukaryota > Metazoa > Arthropoda > Arachnida > Sarcoptiformes > Phenopelopidae > Eupelops > Eupelops occultus. The sequence continues at coordinate 11,468 of JAQFZI010000245.1, read as the reverse complement.
ATTCTATTACGCCCAATATAAATCATGCTGGTGGCACATCAACCCTGGCTCTAAACATGTAGAACTTGATTTCATTGTTTTGGATTTGGCCACAAGAGATAAAAGTGGTGGAAAGTATTAATTAGAAACTAGCACTTTATTATTAGCTAGTTCACAAATGTTATCTATGATTAGGTGTCACGACTCGTTGACAATATTACATCCAAAAGAAACAGTGATTGAGGCCACAGCTCGAGCCTCATCTCAATCGTCAAAACAGCGACTCTACCCAAAGAAGATTATTTCGAACGGACCAATTAGTCTGCATTTGAAGACATGCTTCCGATTCTCGATCAGTAGATTTCAAGGCTTTTATGCCAAATATAAGGGGACTGACTGTCCTGGATGTGGAGTCGGTGACTCTGTTTGTGGCAAAATTCATAAATGTGTCTCTAATTGTGGCCGAATTTTTTCGATAAATTATCCGCTCAATTATATAAGTAACCACAGATGTCAATGGCTTATAACAGCCCCTCAAGAATATTATGTGAACGTAACCGTCGAAGACTTCGATGTCCCGAACACATCAATAGGCGCCTCTTCCACCGATTGTATCTTCGATCACATTTCATTCACTGATGTCTCAACGGGTCATTTGATTGGAAGATACTGTAACGCAAAGAGACCCCCGAAATATATTCTGTCCAATTGGAACAAACTTTTAATTGAGTTTAACACTGATTCGAGTATAACTGGTCGGGGATTCAGTCTTACGTATAGCGCACAGAAATTCCAATTAAATGAAAAGCTGGCCAAACAAATGGTAGCTCCAGAAGGTGCCTGTCCTCCGAATTGGTCTTTCTTCAGAGGTTATTGTTATAATGCATTCACTGAAAAAGAGTCTCTTCAATGGTAAGAATCAATGTTTAAAATGAATCCATTTATAAAATGAAATTGTTGTAGGTATCAATCCGAAGAAAAATGTGCTCAGTTTGAAAAGGGAAGGGATGGCCATTTAGTGAGCATAACAGATCAGCATGAAATGCAAGTCGTCCACTATTTACTGATTAATGTTTGGAAAGTAAGTCCACACCAAAGCATTTACATCGGATTAATCGATACAAACAGAGAAGGATTTTATAACTGGAGTGACGGAAATCCTATGAGTTATACGGACTGGTCTTATGGAACAGACGATGGCGAAACTGTTGCTTCCCAGCCAGACGGCGGTGCTTTTGAAGATTGCACTGTCATTAAAATTGATTCGAGTCACTCAACAGCCAATTGGCACGACATCCCTTGTTCTTTGGGAAAGAGAACGTCCCAAAAGTCAACTCCAATCAATACTACAAAAACATTTTCAGATGTTATCAGTAGTTATATCTGTAAAATGGATTCGAGTTATTCGACACAACTTTTCAAACTTCGAGAGCCTTTGTTCACAAATATAATAACTGAAGACGAAAAGGAAATCTATCGACGCGTTGACGACAACCGATATTTTGTTTGCGAAAACTTAGAGGTTATCTCAAACCTATTCAAATGTGACGGAACTCCTAATTGTAGGTAAGGCCTCAAATTCATTCCTATAGTTGAAGCTCGAAAATAAAATACTTTTACTAAAAAAAGAGATGGAAGTGACGAGTCTTACGGTTGTGACACTTCTGGAAATTCATGTCTTGAATCTCAGTTCAGATGTGCGAACGGCCGGTGCATTGCTATTGGAATGGTATGATTTCAATGAATTGAAATATTCAAAAATAATTGTATAATCAAACAGTACTGCGATTTTGTTGACGATTGTGGGGATGGAAGCGATGAAATGTTTTGTGAAAGACGTCAGTGCAAAAAGACATCAGAGTTTAGATGTAATAACGATCAGTGCATTCCTCTGCCAAAGAGATGTGATCTTCTCACTGATTGCAAAGATCTGAGTGATGAAGGCTTTGCCTGCACTCTGATCGCAACGCCATGTAATCTGAACACAACCTTTCAATGTTATTATGGAAATTGTATTCCATTATATGCTTTGTGTGACCGACACAGAGACTGTCCTGGGAAGTTCCACGAAGATGAACAGGCTTCTAGATGTCAGAAAAATAGCACATCCAAGGCTGTTGAAAGGCGAGCAATTTATGAGGCCACTAACTTTTGGCACTCAAAGCTCATCCACGATCAGGTGGAGAGGGTATGGCAGAGATATGAAAGAAGCGCCTGTCTCACCCCAAAAAAGAGAACCTGTCGGGTCTGTTCCTATTTTTCTTATTTATTTATAACTTATTTAATATAATTAAAAGGATCTCCAAATATATGAAAGCATTAAAACGAACGGCACTTATTTCATTGAACCGGAGGGTTCTACAACTATCGGAATGGCAGTGGAGTGTCATTTCTGGTCTGATTCTGCCCGTACTATCATTCATCACGACTCAGAAGTATTGCTTTACGTTCGGAGCGATGTGGACGGAGCGGCAACTTTTTGGCGGACAATCACTTATGAATACAGTCAAAAGTCAATCATTGCTCTCATCAATAATTCAGAAAAATGCAGACAATTTATGAGTTGGCAGTGCTCCGGCACAGGCTTTAGATTCAATTCTACAAAACCAGTCTCCTATTGGATATCGAGAGATGGTCTCAATTTATATCAATTTTTGTATTTAAAAAGAAATCATTAAAACTGTTTTAAATTTAGGTGTACCTCAAATGTCATGGGGTGGAGCTTCCACTGGCAAGTGTGCATGCTATCCTAACTGTTCGATACCAACTCAATCCTGCAATTGCGACTCTGAAATAAAATTTGATTGGAAGGAAGACTCGGGTTATATAACTGATAAAAGCAAACTTCCAGTTTCCAAAGTGGTATTTGGCGAGACTTATAAATTAGGACAAGCAGGATATTTCTATCTTGGTCCTCTAGAATGTGAAGGAAGTGTTGAGCAAAAGAAAATTTCTAATATTTGCAAAGCACAGGGAGATATACGTGTTTTCAAATGTCAATCGGGACAATTAATAGACGAAAAGTATAAATGCATTTATGAATTCGATCAATTGGGGTATCAGATGGGCTGCAGAGATGTCTCTCACCTCAGAGACTGTGAATCATATCAGTGTCCCTCAGATTATGTCAAATGCACTGATTCTTATTGCATTCCTCCCCGTTATATATGCAATGGTAACCATTTTGTCCTCTAATTTATCTATAATTAAATATTTTGGTTTCAGGCAAATGGGATTGTGTCGGCGGCTCCGATGAAGTAGGATGTGCTCGATATATGTGTCCAGGACAATATAAATGTGCCAATGAAAGCTCTTGTGTTTTGTTACACCAGTTGTGTGATGGCAAACGACACTGTCCTTTAGGCGACGACGAATGGTTTTGTGATTTGACCTGTCCCGACAACTGCACATGCATTGGACTGTTTGTCGACTGTAGAAATGCTAATTTGAGACGACTTCCCATTGAGCTCATACCTAAAGAGACCCGAAAATTAGAACTGACTAACAATGCTTTGGGACCTAATCTGTTGACCTCAGACTTTAGTTTTTTCGGAGATTTGGGAGAACTTATACTACAGAGGAATGGCATTGAAGTCATTAAATCGAGAAAATTCTTACAATTAACTAATTTATATAAATTGGATCTCAGGAATAATAACATAAGAATCTTGGAATCGGCAGCTTTTGCTGGACTCAAGAAAATTACAAATTTGTTATTGGATAATAACCCGGATCTAAATGTGATAGAACCCCGAGCTTTCGTTGGATTGACTTCTTTGAGATATTTGAATATCTGTAATATAAATGTTGAAGTATTACAGGAAAATGTTTTTCTCCAAATGTCTTCTTTACAAACATTAATATTCAGAGAGAATGGCCTTAAAATAATAGAAAAGGGAGCCTTCAATGAATTGACTTCATTAGTGACTCTCGACATCAGAGATAATGAACTGCAAACCTTTCCAAAAGATATGTTTCATGCCTTGAAATCTCTAAGATTCTTATCAACCGATAGCTTCAAGTTTTGTTGTTTGGCCGCTAATATCGTCCCCTTTGAAAGGTATACTTTTTGTGTCAAATAAATGATTAAATTTATTTGTGATTAGATGTTATCCGCCTCCGGACGAGATATCTGATTGTGAAGACTTGATGTCTAATTTGGTCCAAAGAATTATTTTATGGTTTTTGGGAATTGTAGCCCTGGTAGCCAATGCAGCCGTTGTTATCTGGAGGTTTAAGACTCGTCTTTATATAAATCCTGTCAGTTCGACACTTATCCTGTCATTAGGCTGTGCTGACTTTCTTATGGGCATTTATTTAGTGATAATTGCATCGGTCGACGAATATTACAGGTATTATCGGCTCCGGTTATAAATAACATATAATAAGAATCGAATTTTAGGGGTCGTTATATTGAAAATTCAGACTTTTGGAAGCACAGCATTTTATGTCAAATCTGCGGATTTTTGTCAACTGTTTCTTCGGAAGTGTCGGTCGCGACACTTGTTTTTATTACAGTCGACCGATTGATTTGTATATCTTTTCCTTTCTCTATGAAAAAGTATTCAATGAGTCTGACCTATAGGTAAACATTAGAGGAATATTAGGGCAAACCATATATTTGGATATATTTTAATTAATCTAAATATTTAGACTCATATATTTCTCATGGATTGTGGTCATAATGATAGCCGGGTTACCTCTATTTCCAATACCTTATTTCAATGGTAAGTTTTACGCTCGATCTGGAACTTGTCTGGCCCTTCATATAACCCATCACAAACCTGATGGTTGGGAGTATTCAGTGGCCATATTCTTGTGTATAAATTTGTTGGCATTCCTGATAATAGTGGGCTGTTATTGTTATATGTATAAAACAATTCGGTTGTCCCGAAGAAAAATGAATAGACTTAAAGCCAGACAAGTCAGAGAAACTCAGGTAACTCTTCAAACATAATATGTCTGAAAAATACATTTAATTTAATTTTAAACACTGAAAGGTCGGCCGACAAATGGCTCTGATTGTTGTGACCAACTTTTTGTGTTGGTTTCCAGTAATTGTGATGGGAATGATGTCTTTGGCAGGACTTACTATACCCGGTATGAATAAGTGATCACATTTATAATGTCACATGTTTTAGAAGATTGTTTGATATAATGTACCAGGTGCTGCTTATTCTTGGACAGCAGTGTTTGTATTCCCATTGAATTCGGCGACGAACCCAATTATATACAGTTTAGCCCAGTCCCCAATCTCTTTGTTCACATTTAAGAGTACAAAAAGAGATTCATTGACGAGTAGATCACTGATTATGTCGATGAAACAAAAAGGAAAGGCATATGAGAGAAGCACCAGTGCTACAAATGGTAGACTTATTAGAGCTCCACCAGGATATATATCTCTTATTGAATTCCTGAGGGATACCGAAGATCTAAGGCCTAAACATTTACTTGAAATTAGTTTTTCTATCAGTGAACTCATCAAAGAAGTTCATGAAATTGGATACGCTTTGGGAGGGATTAACTTTGAGTCAGTTTATGTCTCCAATCAGGTCAGCCCTCATAATATTTGTTTTGAAGCATTGAAATTGAATTATCTCTGAAATAAAAGGTGAATAGCGAGAGATTAAAGGCATATATTCCTGACTTTAATGCTTATAAAGTGAATGAATCGGATGAGACCGACGACTATGCCTTCGATATGGGAGAGTTCGGTAATTTAGTCAAAAGAATGCTCCGAATGTATCACTTGAGGAACAGCTCCTCCCCTATCGATGACAATAAAAACGAACAAATAAATGAACAACAATTGGATCAAAATAAAGAAGAAAAAACAGAATGAGATATATGTCACTTCATATTAACTTTGATTTAATTTTCAGAATAAACTATAGAATTTATTTTGTAACAAGATCATCTCTATTTTATTGTTGCCTTGATGCTCAAAACTTCACTAAAATTATTCGTTATGATTCCTCTATATTTTTGTATATAAGATAAATGTAATAATAATTCAATTATAAGAGAATAAAAAAGTATTTGCATCTTTTTTATCTCAGACATATTATGTACTAGCTTAAAATTCATTTTGATAAATAAATACAATCTATTAAATAGAAATACCACGATAGTTGTTATTAGAACAGAGTTATTCTAACATATCTCATCAAATATTATCACCTATATAAGCCTGTATAAGATAATATCCTATAGAAACAAAAGAATTTGGCCTTATTTTAACCTATAAACCCAGTAAATAAAAATATCGTTCATGGTAATTATAATTTTTTATGTTCCAACTTTTCTAAAATTTAATCGAGCAATTAATCTATTATAACTAATAAAGATGGAATAATTCAGGAATTAAGATTTTGATTAAATGAGCAAGTAAAAAGAAAAAGATACTAAACTTTTCAATGAATCAAAACGTTATTAATGCGACAAAAATTGAGTTTCACTCAAACGGGCGTTCATTTGATTCTGAACCAAAGCCAAGAAATTTAAATACCTTTTCAGATAAACTGTAATAATAAATGAAAGGGAAAACTCTATTTGAATGTTACTTTTTCGTAAAACAATAATAATAAAAATCAATTCCCCCATAAATAGAGATTACATTTATTAATATTAAATAACAGAGTCTTTGAATTAATTTAAAAATATTGATATTTGGTTTAATATTGTGTTCAATGAACTTAAAAAATGATTGTTTTAACCTTTAATTAAGACATCAATTGTTTTCTCAAATGTTTTAAATTATGAATCAGTTATTAATTTATTGTTTTTATTATTAATCTATTCATTTGAATCATTCCTGACATGACTTTAATGTGATATTCATTCAAATTTAAAGCAAATAAAAGCTAATAATTGAGAGAAGTGTCGATTGAAAATCGGTTTGCATTATGTCTATGACTTCGCCGACCCCTTCGGATCTGTTTGTGATAACACCCGACCAGAAGGCCAAATATGAGGCCCAATTCGTGCAGATCTGTTCCTCGCGTTCCGATTTCATTACTGGAGTTCAGGCCAAGAATATAATGTTAGCCTCTGGTCTACCGCCTGCCGTATTGGCACATATCTGGTCATTGGCTGACGTGGACTCCGACGGGAAGATGGATATAAATGAGTTCTCTATTGCTTTACATCTAATATCTCTTAAACTGAAAGGATTTGAATTACCGCAAACTTTACCGCAATCTTTGAAGGTTACCATCAAATGAGATAATTATTAATTTTATTTAATTGAGTTTTGTTTGATTAAAGGTTTTAGTGGAGGCGCCCGCTTTCGCTGCCTTTTCTGACTTTGGGTCCTTTGGTGGAGCACCAACTGCGCCACCGGTGCCACAGCCACCCGTTGCCAATTATGTGCCGCCCGCAGCGATGCCACCGCCCCGACCGGCTCCTCCAGTTGCTGTTGAGCCGACTAAACCGGTTCAAAGATCGGGTTCAATTACTTCAGGCGATTTTCCGAATTCTATGCTATTGACTGAGTGGGCGATCCCACAACCCTCGAAACTCAAGTATACCCAACAATTTAATTCTCACGACAGAACTCGAACTGGTTTTCTGACCGGTCCTCAGGCGAGGAATATTCTGATTGAATCAAAATTACCGCAAAACACTTTGGCGCAGATATGGAACTTAGCAGATATTGACGCCGACGGGCGCTTAACTTGTGATGAGTTTGTTGTTGCCATGCATTTAATTGATTGCGTTCGTGTGGGCGACCCTTTGCCCTCTGTTCTACCGCCTGATTTGATTCCACCCTCTTATAGGAGAAAAATGTCTCTTTCGAGCATCACTTCTATTCCAACTTCAATACAAGCGATGGCGCCGACGGCCGACATTCCAGAAGACTCGAAGTTTGTTAACACTTTTGAAGATAAGAGGAGAGAAAATTTTGAGAAGGGTCAGGCTGAACTCGACAGACGCAGACAGGCCCTTCTTGAAGCACAGAAAAGGGAACGGGAGGAAAGAGAGCGCAAAGAAAGGGAAGAGTTTCAAAAACGAGAACAAATCAGGTTTAATATGAAATTATGACTCAATTTATTCTAAATTTAAATTATTGAAAGACTGGAACAGGAGAGGAAAAGACAGGCAGAGCTCGAAAGACAACTTCAAAGACAACGAGAAATCGAAAATGAAAAGGAAGAGCAGAGACGCAAACAATTGGAACAGAGAGAGGCCGCCAGACGTGAAATGGAGAGACAAAGAATGGTTGAGTGGGAGAACACTCGCAAACAGGACTTATTGAATCAGAAAATTAAAACTCAGGAGGAGCTCCTTAAGCTAAAATCCAAGAAGAAGTCTTTGGCAATTAATATGGAGCAAGTTAATAACAAACTCAATGAACTCAACGCAACGGTTGGCGAAACCCGTAAGAAAGTAGTCGACGTTAAGGCAGATATTGACTCAATGAGACTGCAGAGGGACCAGAAGTTGGGTCTTCTCAGCTCTATTAAGGCACAGATTAAAGCTCTGAGTGACAGACAGTTATATATTGAACAGGAAAAACTTAATTTGGCCCAACAGCTCAAGAATACCAGTGCAGCAGCGGGTAAGTCATTGGTTTGCCATATCCTCCAAAAGTTTTGATTAATTATTTGATTAAAGGAATGACAAACGCTTCCAGCGATCAGTTCGCGCTTCAAAACAAACAAATTAATATAAATCAATTAAAATCTCAAATCGAAGTCTATGAGAAGGAAAGGATGGCCAAAATTGCGGACTTCACTAATAATAACACACAATTGACTGAATTAAAGGAAAAACTAAACGAAATGGTCGAACGGACCACTCAATTAACCAAAACTCTTGAAAGCAAACGAATTGAAGCCCAAGAATTACGGGATTCGCAAACACAACAAGTAAGCGAAGATCCCACTGGAGGTTGGGGTCAAGAAGTGCCCACTAATGTGGAGTGGCCCGACACTAACAAAACCAATGCAACGGTCACTAAAATCAAGTATCGTTGTCTCTACGCTTTTCCGGCCCGAAATTCAGACGAATTAACGATAGAACCGGGGGATATCATTCTCGTATGTATTACTTAATGTTTCTTTTGATTCAATTGTTTTTATATTTGAATGAAAGGTCGACACCAGCGCCTGTTCAGAACCCGGTTGGCTTTCAGGGGAAGTTAAAGGACATGTCGGATGGTTTCCTGAGGCTTATGTTGAGTTAGTGGACGGAGAAATACCATCTGAATCCACTTATGAGACCACTATAACTCCAAAACAACCCCCTCTCCCGTAAACACATTTAAAATCTATTTTATGGTCAAATTTAATAAAACTTGATTTTTAGACCCGTAGAAGAGGCGCCTGAAAATGGAAACGAACCCGAAGTTGTGGCCACTAAAGCCCCCTCTCAATTAACTTCATCAGATGAGTCGAGTTTAGAGAGGAAACCCACTCCCATCAGCCATCCGGTGTTAGAAAGATCCGAATCTTCTGGCGGTATAATCAAAGCTATAGCTCAATACCCCTGGAAGGCAAAAGAGGACAATCATTTGTCGTTTTCCAAGGGAGATATCATTACAATCAAAGAACAACAAGACATGTGGTGGTTCGGACAGTTAGGCAAAACTTCCGGATGGTTTCCCAAATCTTTCGTCAGACCACTTGACGAAAGTGGAAATGTTATAACAGAAGAAGAGTATTACCTCTCACTATATCCATTCGAATCCCAAGAACCGGGAGATCTAACTTTTGATTCAAACGAATTGGTTAAAGTAACCAAAAAGGATGGCGACTGGTGGACGGGTAGTATTGGGGAACTAAGGCATGGCGTATTCCCATCAAATTACGTTCGTTTGGCACAACCTGACGAAATTGTAAGTTTTTAATCCTTTCTTAACATTGAATTATTATTTGTGTGACTCTTGTTTTCGTCAAAAAAAATAGTTTTTTTGTCAGTCCTTTTGTTCTCTCATTTAATTGCTTTTAAAACAATCGAAAAATTGTTTGCTTTTTAGTTGAAAGCAAAAAAGCAGTCATTTAATGCAATGTTTGCTTAAAATTGTCATTTGTTCAGCCCAACCCAACCCTAACAGAGCCCAACATACCAGCGCCTAAATCTACTTATGCACCTCCACTACAGAGCCAAATGTCAGCTCCAACTCCCCCTCCAACGAGTGATGGGGAAGTAAGTCATCATTTGATTTGAAAATATGAAAATATCTCTCAATATATTCTAAACTTTTAACAATTCTTTTAACTTTTGCTGCCTTTCCTTTGAATAATAAAGAGAAGGAATTCTGAGAGCTGTGACTCTCCTAAACCCTCAAAGGTTTTGCTTTTTGTCTTAATTTTAATTTTTCATTAATTTATTTCATTTATTTTCCACTAATTTCTTATAAAATTTTGTTTTTATGAGTAGAAGAAAACTAAGAAACTGGAGATCGTGACAGTGATAGCTCCCTATAAGGCTACCGGACCCGAACAGCTCAGTCTTGAAAAGAATCAGTTGATTCAAGTGCGGAAAAGGACTTCTTCGGGCTGGTGGGAAGGGGAAATTCAAATTAAAGGCAAGAAAAAACAAGTGGGGTGGTTCCCTGCTTCTTATGTCAAGCTTCTGAACCCTTCGGGCTCTGGTGGTTCATCTGCCCGTTCAACTCCCGACCCCATTAAACAAAAGGCATCGGAAGAAAAGGATTCTGGTGATTATTAAAATATGTCTTAATTGTCATTAATATCTAATATTAAATGTGTAGAGAAAGTGATTGCAATCTATTCATTCCGCGCCCAACACGACGATGAACTCTCTTTCGAAACCAATGACATGATTAAAGTATTAGGCAAAGAGGACACTACCTGGTGGAAAGGCCAACTGATCAGCACCGGTGCCATTGGATTATTTCCATCAAATCATGTGGAGCCCTATCATTCGGAGCAATGTATGTATTGAATACACAAACAAAACAATTGTGAAACCGTATTATCCGATTTGAATTTCTTTTCTTTTTTAATTGAGTTGAGTCCTAAGAATTGAGTTTTTTTTAAATCTTAAGCTTTATTTGTAATAATAATACGGTTTCTATAGTGGACTCCTTCCCTACTTTCCTCTAAATTATTACATAAATATTAGTTAAATAATGTGATGATATCTGACTCATACCGTCTTTTGTAGGAAATGCAAGAAATGCATAATTAAAATGTATTTCGGAGACCCACTACTAGTGACTACCAATACTTTCTCCGCACTCTTATTGTTGTCTTAAACTATTGCGAGAATAATGACCTATAGATGAGCCGAACGACAGTTCATTTGATGTGACTCTCAGTTTGAAGGCATCTCTTTTGGGATTATAAACAATCGACTCATTGACTAATCGTTTAATAAATATATCATTTAATTATTGATTAAAGTTATGAATAAATGGATATATCGATAGAATTTAAATATAAATATGTAATTAATGTAAATGTTTAGGTTATTATCGCAAATGTTTTCAAATTGTTTTAATTATGTTTTCGTTTAATTTT
>JAQFZI010000244.1:0-19948 GCA_034695605.1 Eupelops occultus | reverse complement strand
TAAAACATGAATATTCTCATAATTCAAGAACTTTCCAAATATGAGTCTTTAAACTCAAATCATTTCTCAAAATTTTATGACTATTTATGAATAAAATTTATATTTCTTTTTTTGAAATCATTAGTAATTTTAAAATTAGATGAATAAGTATTATAGCATTAGCAAGGTTCAAACACGGATTTTTGTTACTATCTGTACTCTTAAAACAGAATGTTGTCTAGCAATTTTAATAAGCTATTTGAGTCAAATAGCTCAAATAATTTGACCCTCAGAATGGCAATTCCCTATCAAATAAATGTTAAAATGACACTTTTGACGAGGATTTATTATTAATAAATGATTTTTGCACCTTGTATATAAAAATAGAAAGGTTTAACTGTAAATAAATAATTTGCAAGAATTGGATGCATTCCTTTTTAATATTGATTGAAATACTAATAAATTATATCAAATATGACATAGAATTCAGAATAAAATAAAATGTAGTCATTAGTGATATTAATCACAAATTGTCTCTATTTTTAGATTTTAAAATACTTTTGCAAATAAATACTATTAATTCAAATAAATAGAAATTGAGTTATCTTTTGAGTTAACAATTGATCAAACTATTTAAAAATAAGCGATTTGGGATCAGAGTTGAGGCACGGGTGCAATACAGCATAGGGATAGGGCAACGTATTAAATGTTTGATTACTAAGAAATACAAAACAATCCATTATGAAATGCCTGCAGTTTGTGAGACATTGGCTGACATTGACTCTACCAGTGCTTCGCTTCAATATAAAACTGTAGGTCGGAGTCAAATCAGTGATAACTGTGCTGTAAGTGTGTGTTACAGTAACTCAGGCTTTAACTGTTGTGACGGTTTAGTGGAAGCATTTGAGTGCAAAAAAATTTACGTCTACTTCACTATAAGTTCTCTCATTTAAGTTCCAATTCTTGGTCTCATTTGTATTCAATAAATCCAACGAAACGTTTGTCAAAAACTTTTCATTGAATTCAAAGTCAAATCAAAAACTATTAACGCATTAAAAGTGGTCTTAGATTTTACTCATTTTTCAATCGGAATCTCTTAAAATGTCTGTATTAACTGACGCCGACCGAAGGAAACAGATCTCAGTCCGCGGTATTGCCGATGGTATGCATCAAATTATAACTAATTATAATTATATTTGATTTGATGTTTGAATGCAATTCGTTATAAAATTTCTATTATTTTATAGTCGGAAATGTGACGGAAATGAAGCGATCGTTTAACCGTCACTTACATTACACTCTGGTTAAAGACAGGAATGTGGCCAACTCTCGTGACTACTTCCAAGCCCTGGCCCTCACCGTTCGCGACCATTTGGTTTCGCGTTGGATCAGAACTCAACAAAACTATTACGAAAAAGATCCGAAGGTTTCCATTATTTTTAAGAATAAATCTATAAATCAATTAAATATAGAAAATATTTTTTATGTATTTTTTCACAAACTCTTAAAACATCTTTTATTTAATACATTCTTAAAGTGAGAGAGTATTTAAACAAAGCATAACCGGTATGACTGCCCTTAGCCTTAGCCTTGATGTTAGTGAACAGAATATTAATCAAAAGGAATCACTTGCAGTACATGTGATTCAATGTAAGATCGCATCCAAATGTCATTCACATTATTTTTCCCCTGTTTACTGTCAGAGGGTATACTACCTTTCCCTGGAGTGGTATGTCGGTCGCCAATTGACGAACACAATGATAAATATAGAAGTTCAGACCGCGTGCGACGAAGCACTCTATCAATTGGGACTCGATATCGAAGAATTGGAAGAAATAGAAGAAGACGCCGGACTCGGAAATGGAGGTTTAGGTCGTTTGGCCGCCTGTTTCCTCGACTCAATGGCCACTCTCGGCATCGCTGGTTATGGTTATGGTCTTCGATATGAATACGGAATTTTCACTCAAAAAATAGAAAATTGCGAACAACTCGAAGAACCCGACGAATGGCTTCGATTCGGTAATCCCTGGGAAAAGGCCAGACCTGAGTACCTCCTTCCCGTAAACTTTTATGGAAGAGTGGATAATGGCAAATGGGTGGACAGCAGCACTGTTTATGCCATGCCATACGACAGTCCAGTTCCGGGTTTCCGGAATAATGTGGTGAACACAATGAGACTGTGGACAGCCAAGTCACCCACCAACTTTAACTTGAAGTTCTTCAATAATGGAGACTATATTCAGGCAGTTCTCGACCGAAATGTGGCCGAAAACATAACTCGCGTTTTGTATCCAAACGACAACGTATTTGAAGGCAAAGAATTGCGTCTAAAACAGGAGTATTTCTTATGTGCGGCCACTCTTCAGGATATTATTCGACGCTTTAAGTCCTCTAAATTCGGTTCAACAGATTCCATTAGGAACTCCTTCGATGTCTTCCCTGACAAAGGTTTGAATAAAACGTTAAATTCTTTTCTTTAATAAATTTTAATTAAATTTAGTGGCGATTCAATTGAATGACACCCACCCCGCTATGGCTATTCCTGAGTTGATGCGTATCTTAATGGATAACGAAGGACTGAATTGGGATAAGGCGTGGGATATAGTGACCCGAACCTTCGCCTATACCAACCACACCGTTTTACCAGAGGCTAATGAGAGATGGCCATGTGGCCTTATCGAGTATTTGCTGCCCCGACACATGCAGATAATCTATGAGATCAATCAAAGACATTTGGATATGGTGGCCAAACTCTACCCTGGTAATATGGAAAAGCTCAGAAAACTATCTATCATTGAGGAGGATCCCGAAAAGAGAGTTCATATGTCACACCTGGCAATTGTTGGCTCCCATAGTGTCAACGGTTAGTAATCATTAGAATTTTTTTTTTAAATAATATAATAATTTTGAATTTGAATAATACTGCGGAACAGGTGTTGCGGCCATTCATTCAGAAATTGTGAAGCGCGACATTTTCAAAGATTTCAGTGAACTCTGGCCTAAGAAGTTCCAAAATAAGACAAATGGAGTGACTCCTCGTCGTTGGCTCTATATGTGTAATCCAAGTTTGGCTGATCTGATCAGTTCCAAAATCGGTGAGGACTGGATCGTCCATTTGGATCAATTGCAGAAACTTAAGGCATTTGTGAATGACCCCACTTTTGTAAGAGCTGTGCAGACAGTCAAACAGGAGAATAAAATGAGACTGGCTGATCACCTCACTAAGCAATATGGTGTTCAAGTGAACCCGTCCTCAATATTTGATGTTCAGGTCAAACGAATCCATGAATATAAGCGACAACTTCTCAATTGTCTTCATATGATTACTCTCTATAACCGCATAAAACGAGATCCGACCGCATTTTTTGTGCCAAGAACCATTATGGTCGGTGGCAAAGCTGCGCCCGGCTATCATATCGCCAAACAGATCATACGTCTGATCAATACCGTGGCACAGGTTGTCAACAAAGATCCTGTTGTCGGCGATAGACTCAAAATTATATACTTAGAGAACTATCGCGTCTCTTATGCAGAGAAGATTATACCCGCGTCTGACCTCAGCGAACAAATCTCGACGGCCGGCACAGAGGCCTCGGGAACAGGAAATATGAAATTCCAGGTAAATTGACATTTAATAGAATTCCAATTATATTAATATATAATTTATTGAACAGATGAACGGAGCGCTTACTATCGGTACTCTCGATGGCGCTAACGTCGAAATGAGAGAAGAGATGGGCGCAGAGAACTTCTTCCTCTTCGGAATGAATGAGAAAGAGGTGACTGCTTTACAACAAAAGGGTTATAACGCCGCCGATTACTATAATAAGAATCCCGAACTGAGAACTGTTGTGGATCAGATCAATAATGGTTTCTTCAATCCTAATAATCCGGATCTTTTCAAAGACATTGTAAATGTGCTAATGCACCATGATCGTTTCCTTGTGCTCGCTGATTATGACGATTATATCCGCGCTCAGGAGAAAGTCTCTGAAGTTTATACAGTAAGTGCTGACACTTCCTCGCAATGAATCCAAATTTAATTGACTTCTGGTTTAATAGAATCCGGAAGAATGGACTAAAATGGCGATCCTTAATATCGCTACTTCTGGAAAGTTTTCGAGTGACCGAACCATTTGCGACTACGCCCGAGAGATCTGGAATGTAGAGCCCAGTTGGGAGAAACTGCCCGCTCCTCATGAGCCAAGGGAGTTGGCCATCAATGCCGACGGTCAGACTAACGGTGCCCCCAAGACTGCTGGAAACGCCAAAAAACAAGTCAAAGCTTAAAATGCAATTAATTTTAATCTATTTAGTCATAGATTTGACTTTTAATTCAATTAATAGTTTTATCTCTAATTAAATACAAAATCGCAAAACGAGTGAAGTGTTTGTCTCTCAATTGAATGTTTGAAATAAATTTTATTTTAATTTTAAACTTCTTTTTGGACTTCATTTTCTTGTTTTTCTTCATTCATAGCTTCGGCAGACATTTGTTCAAACATTTTGCTTCGTTTGGCGCTCAGTCTCTGCCTATCTTTTAATGTAATATAACTTTCGAGTGACCCGTATTTCGAGATCAGATCTATTCTACTCTGTTGTCGACTTTGTCTGTACTGCCATTTCTTGGTATAGTATTCCCAACCCTTTTGTTTTGTGTAGAAGAGGGGCTTCTCTTTGGGCGGTTTAATTACTCTTCCGTTATAGATATAGATATTAAAGTCCAAAATCTCGTCGGGACTTATCTCTTGTTCAGTGCGACATCCATTTGTAGGTCTGGCCAACACAACCGGATAGTTATATTTGCCGACGATTTCCACGACATTCAAACGTTTTTCGTCTGCCATTTGTTGATAAGTCTTCTGATTATTGAGACCATTGAAAAATGCTCTTGTTATGTTTAAATAGTTTTTTGATGATCCCTCAACTTTGCAGTGAATATCAGTCAAACCTATGACTTCACAAATGGCAGTAACGCATCGGTGAGCGCGCACTCCATAGCCTTTTGGCATTTTGCGGACAAACAGTTCGGTTCCATAAAATTTTGAGTAAAAATTGTGGTAAAGACTATTGCCTTCAAATAGATTGATATACTGTAGTCTTTGGGCCGCCTTATTCTTCGAATAGGTCTGTACGGTTCGACTATCAATATGTTTGGCTTTTGCAAATCCGGCCAAACCCGTCATATTTCCGGTTACTGTCAAACAGGAATATCGTTTAAATTTTCCGAAAAGGGCTGTCATTTTAAAAATGGGTTTAAGTTCCAGGACTTTAGTATCGAATCCAACAAATTCTTCTCCATTGACGGGATCGGGAGGACCGAGCCAACGGCCACCCATTTTTGTTCCGCTCCAACCCCTTTCTAAAGGATGAACTTTTGCAAAGTTGAAGCGTCGCATACGACTCCTGGCTTTCAACATATTCGTGTCATATGTCTCGTCCCGACCCAAAGGTTTAATTGACAGAGTCTGTCGACCGGCCACTATCGGTGCGTTAAGTCCTGGCCAAACCATTTTGAATCTTCCCGAACCCAATCTCTGGCCTCTGTTCAGGTCTTGTCTCGTAATTTTCCCGCCGCCGCCCTTTCGCCCTCTTTTAGCACTGGTTTTACTGACACCCAACGCACCCCTCCATAACTGATCGGCTTTCACTGAAATAATACAAAGATGATTATTATCTAAATTATATCCTCTCTGATAACAACAAACTTCTTGTATAGAAAGTACTGCTCTTTCGGACCAATTCATAGTTTGTTAAATTTGAATAAATACTAAATGTTTGACAAATTCGACTTAAACTCGATTTAAACATTATTACAATTAATATTAAAATTATTTTTTAAAAAATTTATTTAATTTGTAATTTACAAATTGTAAACAAAAATATGAAAAAACGTCTCATAGTTTACGTTCAAATAAAATGTTATATTTTGGACCCAAATTCAATTAATTTAATGTTTGCTTATAATTGAATTGAAGCCGTAATTTAGTGAACAATTTATCACATGTTTGTTTGTATTATGTAATTGATTAGCATGGTCTTTTAACTTAACTTAATTTAATTCATTATTTATTAATTTGTCGGTGAAATGAATTTGAGTGAATTTCTCCAAAGAGCACAAAAACATCACTTTTTTCGATATGGTCTGCCTTTTATAGTAAGATCATAATTTGTTCTGTTGATAAATAAAACTATCAAGTTTATTTATAAGCTTGCTTTTCGAGACATTAATTTCTAAATTAGAAACTTTAATTAAGGGGAGGAAACAATATTTTAAAGGAATCTGAATTTTTATTTGAAAGGTTAGGCAATTTGAGGCATTTAAATGTGTAATAAATCTTGAAGCCCATTCAAAATTGCCCATTCCTCCTTGTTCAACTTTAATTTTCTTTGTAAATATTAGGCATATAATTAACTAATTTATTAATTAAATTTATTTTCTGATCCCGAAAAGTATAAGATATGCAAAACTGTTCACAAAATGTCTTATTAATAATGTATTGTTTCAATAAAATAACTATTAATTTAATGATTGTTGTGGTCATCCCTTTTAGGTGTTTATAACCGGAGGCTCTTTCGTTCTAAAACAGTTCGCAACCGTTCGCTATGAAGTCAGTCGACATAACAAACAATTGGGAGTAAGTCTTCATTCTTACTATTATTAGATTAAAACCAGTGGTTAGTTAACAAATCATAATTTAGTTAAAAACCAATTTAAGACCCGATTTCTGTCCATTTCCATAATTCTCAACATAAATCGGTTTTAGACTGACCTCTCTTCTCAGCCTTTTAATTATATTTTGTTGATTTGAAAATTGTTAATCTCTTAATTAAATTAAATAAAATTATTATTTAATTAAAATACTTTCAATTAAATAACTTCTGTTTATTATTTATATTTCATAATTATGTGAACTATTGTCTGATTATAATAATAACCAGAAGTTTGACTCAATTTTGTGAGAATTTTCTCACATTTTGTTTTTTTGGTCACTTTTAATATTCAAAGGCATTCCAGAGTTAGTCAACCAAAATGTTGATCATATTTCAAATATTTTAATTGTTTTTTAAAATTTTAAGAGTATTTAAATAGTAATCAAATACATATTTAATTAATAATTTAAAACTCAATTTAGAGGCTTTCCATATAATTAAAAATTATTTATATCCCAAATATTCCCATTTCTACGACTGTCTTAGTCTTATTCAAATTAATTAAATCCAAAGGGACTAGCTAAAAACTCAATGAGTAACTTTAAGAAAAATTATTAGGTAACTGAGGATCTGCTGAAAGAGGCTGGCTTTAAAGTGAAGCCAAAGTCTATCGAAGAAGAATATGATGATATGGTAAAGACTACAGATACCGAAAATTGGAAAAATATTCGGGGGCCCCGACCCTGGGAAGAACCCTCTAAAGAATACATCGAAATGATTGAAAAGAGAGCAGCAGAAAAGCAAAAGAGAATAATTAAATAAATTTTACATTTGATTCACATTTAAAAGTCATTAGTTTTGTAATCAATTGGAGAAACAGTTTTTTTTTGTGAATAACTATTTTTGTTGTTATCATTCGATTCATTTATACTATAAATTTTATAGCATTAAATAATTAATAAAATTAATTAAATTACCAAAAGTTTGGTCAACTATTGTTTGTCTGATTATCTAATTATTTAATTAAACTTTTAACCGGATAATAATTAAACATTTTTATTGAAAACCTTATGAAACAATTTTGAAAACCTATTTCAATGATTAATTGAGATTTTAATAATCGATTTTAATTGAGATACTGATTTAATTGATCATGAACATAATTTTTTTATACAAAATTTGTAATCTATGTTGAGTTTATTTCAAAATTAATTATAAACTTGCAAGAAATCCAATTTACAACATTACAGGTAAGAAAAAGGATCGATTAAGTTTTATATGTCTTACGGCTCATTAAATAAAGGCTGACATTAAATGTGAGATATTTTGGGCAAAAAAATTGTCGTCTCATTCATTCAATTATATTAAAGACAGAAATTGCTTTTTTCAAAGACAGGGACAATCATTCTCTAATAAGTCAATAAAGTTAAAACCAGAGTGCCAAGATGACTAAATATAAACATATTCAATAAAACGATTGTTATCTTTGTAATTTAGCATGCTATATATTTGACATATAGTTTATAAAAACATGTTTTTTGGTGGAAGAGATAATTTTAATGCCAAAAATTTTGACAAAAACTATGTTTCAAATGACTTGAATTCGTGAAAAAAATTTACAAAAAATTGAAACATTGATTTGTGTTATGGATGAGTCATTGAGGAATGACAAAAATATCATTCCCATACTCAAAGGAAAGGTTACTGTGACCTAACTCTACTGAAATGAGCCTAAACCCCCTTGGCCATCCCTAATTCAATTTAGATAACTTTTGATGTATATTACGATTATAAAGGTTTATGCCGTTTAATGTGAATCAGGCTCGGAATAAGAGGTTGGATGTTGTCTGGAAGTGTGTCACCTCCTTCTCGGTTATGTTGGGCTCACACTTATGGCTTACTTGCATACAGATTAGTAGAAAAAGACATCCACTCCTCGACTAACTCTTTATAAGTATTTGTTTGATTACACATTAAGTGAATAAATGAGCGAATAATCAAATTTTACTTATGATTTAACTATTATTTTATTGGAAAAGTAGCGCAAAGATTGGACTGTCATTCAAATTAGTAATCAAAGAATGGGTGACTGAGTGGTTGTCAGCAATCTTAACACTTATCACAAATATTTATTTTTCAAGTTTAAAGCCTCTGGAGTGGATTGTCTGACACTATTAAAGCCTGTATTTTCTATTAATAATATTCAAAATGTATTTAAAACACAAATCATTTATTCAGATTCAGAAAGATTTGAAAAAATATTTAAAGTTTAACAAAATGTGAATCTCTTTTGTGGCCCTCCATCTCATTGTCTGACATAAATCAAAATAAGTTTAAACTTAAAGCCTTAGTCTCTATGAGTGGTCTGTCTATTGCGTAATAATTATAAAATGATTTTTAACAATAAACGTGATGTTGAGATGCATTCAAATCATGAGCACAACATTTCGTGAGCTATTTCTTCAAAATCTTATCTTTGTTTCAAATCGTCCGAAACATAAACTCCGAGAATCTCTTCTTATAAAGAGTTCGTATTTTTGTTGTAATAATTACGAAAACATAAGTTAGTACTAAAACTAAATTAATCATAGGTTTAAACTTAGTTATACTCAGAAATACAGGTCTCAATTATTAGCATTTTATACCTTTATATCTGTGGCAGTGATTCCAATACAGAGTCTAATTATTCATTGTTCTCAATAAATGTTAGAAAACATTAGTAAAACACAAATATCTTTCACTAACAAAATGTTCAGATAATTGAGTTTTCATTTCCAAATTCAGATTCTCTGATGTATAGCCAATTAATTCAAGACTTATTACCACTGAAAACAATATTGAAGATCATTTGAATTACTTTGAACTTGATATTGAATTGGTAATCAATTTCTAATTTACTTGATGTAACCAAAACTTGTTTTGTTGAGAATTATTTCAAAAATTATCGATTTTCTGGTTTCAATTATAAGCTTTGAATTCACTAAAAAGTTTCATAAATAAAAAATTTCAAATTTTTTTTAAACAAAAATCAATATTTCATAGAATAGATAATAATTTATTCGCATTTAATTGTCTTATATATATTTTTTTCCACTTAAAAGATCTTTTATTAAAAAAGTCAAATTTATTTTTCAAATGAACATAAATTTAAAATTTTATTCTCAATTCGGTGCAAATTAAGTGCAAATAAATGAGTGAAAAAACATAAGATAATGACCAATAAATTATTTGTAATTATCTCAAAGAATATCAAAACAGTTTAGAGATTACCATAAGTTAAAAAATCGGTCAGAACTAAGAATACCAATGACTCCATTATTTGATTGAAAGGATTGTATAAAAAACTATAGAAACCATATTTTTCTTTGTGTCCACTTTTCCTCATTATATTCCCATTAAATTAAGATTTATTAGAAAATAATTTCCAAGCATTTGATTGACTCATTATAATGATATTCAGTGGTCAGGACAATCAAAACTTGGGAATAAGCACAGGTCGGGTCAACACCTTTTTAATAAATCGATTGATTTATTAAAATTCTGATTAATTGTTTTGTGAGTAAATCAAAATATCTATCAAAGAATGAATGATTTAAATTAACTATAATCGGAATTAGTATTTTATTAATTTGTGTGTAGTGTAGGGACGGGTGTTGTGTGAAGTCGATTGGTTACTAAAAGTAGGTTATGATTATTTGTTGAATTTGTCAGAAAGCACTTGCAATTGCCTCTCAGTCCAGGTTTTTTGCTTCTGATTCTATTGAATGCTGTGTTTCTTACGAGTGGTTAGACATATAAGAACCGGTGTTTCTTTGCTTAGCCTCAGGGAAATTCTTCTTCTAAAATACCTGTTCTTTACTTCAAACCCCAAAAGAGAGGAGGGACTAAAGCGAGCAGAGAAAGGACCAACTTTTTAGCAGTGCTCACCTTTTATTTGTATGAATGGAGTCTCAATATGGGTATGAGTCCGGACTCTGAACCTAAGTCTCAATGGATTCCTTCGAAGCAAACTCTTATTGATATGACTTTTGTTTGTTTGTCGACTTATTTAAGTTTTATTAATTTAATGTAATTTTAAGTAATCTTTTAGTGACAACACTTAAGTCCGACAAATAGTAAATATGAAGTTCTTTATATCGATTGAATTGTTTTTGTTTAGTGTGTATTCAATCTGTTGTAATGAAGCTTTAAATGAGTCGGTGCTTACAATTCAAGCGAATGACAGTTCATTAACCACTGCATCCAATGGAACGGCTCTCAACAGTTTGTTAACCAATATATCCAACTCTAGTATCACTACAATCGCCAACTCTCAGAACAGTTCATTAGCCATTCCTTTGAATATAACCAGTGATAGACATCTTAGTGACCCTTTAAGTGAACAATTCGTTAATTTGAACAAAAGTGTAGAAAACAATAGTCAGGAAAACTTTTCTTCAAAAAATTGTTTTGAAAGTGTGTGTAATGAAAACGCACCAAAAGTTTTAGTGACTCAAAAGAGTCGGACTTCCATTAGTATAGCTTTCGATGACTTTAAACTTCCTAATTATGAATCGGGTTATGTCGTGCAATACAGACAACACCTCAATCCCTCCAACTGGAGTCAAATACAGGCCAATAATACCCCATTCGTTACAATCAAAGAACTTCGGCCGCACACAGACTATGAAATCCAGGTTTTAGTTTGGGAAGACATCGATTCCAAGAAACTTGGATTAGGTTCAGAAATAATTTCAGTTTCCACAGAAGACGGATGTTTTCTAAATAACACTGATTACAGTGTTGGCCAACAATTTTTTGAAGGATGTGATCGTCGCTGCATTTGTAGGCCTAACGCACAACAGGAATGCTTTCCAAGGTTTTAATCTTTACTTATTTCAATCATATCTTTGTTTTCATCCGAACTTAGAATTGATTTACATTTTTATTATTAAAATTTTCAAAAATAATATTTATTGAAAACTATAGATGTGTGTCCCCACTGGTCAAAACCGGTTCTTTCAAATCAGACCCCAAATGTACCGAAACTGCATCGGCTGACGATAGTTGTTGTGCTTCTGTTCTTTGTGTAAACGACCCATTGGAAGGTCGTTCCAATGAAGGCTTCTCGCAAGCATTCACCGGCAAACCGGGCTATTGTCCCATTGCCTCCGACGGTACAGATGACAATAAATGCAAAGGAGAGTGTTCTCACGACTATCACTGCACTGGTCTTAAGAAATGTTGTTCAACAAATTGTGGTGGAAACATTTGTTCTGATCCTATTCCAAAGCAAGCAAGTTGCGAACACATGACCTGTGGCCCTAATGCGGACTGCCATATTGAAGACAACGTTGCAATTTGTCGATGCAATCAAGGATTTGGTGGCGAACCGAATGATAAAAATATTGGTTGCGTCAAAAAGCCGTCCCTTACCTGCTTTTACAAAGATAAACATTATTCCCCAGGACAGTCCTTTAATGATAGCTGTCAGTTATGTCTTTGTTCGGAAGCACTTGAAGTTGAGTGCAATGATAAATGCTCTCATAAGGCCAAGGATTCAGTTCCTGTGGGTTGCACTCGAGTCAATGATCCAAATGACGAGTGCTGTCCGATTCTTAAATGCCAAACAAACAATACTATCCCTTCGAACTTAACAGTTAGTGGCCATAGCAGTGACTTCAATGGCACACACCATAAACCAGTTGATGGCTGTATCCATCAAAATAAGACTTATAAAGAGGGCGACTCATTTAGCATAGAATGTCAACTGAAATGTCTGTGCCAAAGTTATGGTCGAGTTCAATGTGTTCCTCGTTGTGCAATTGACCCTGGTTATGATGAGGCTTTATGCCGATTGGTCACAGATCCTGATGATCCCGAATGCTGTAAAATTTCTGTTTGTGACAAAAAAGACGGTATTAACGATAGGCCAGAAATTATCATCGATTCCGCCGAAGCTTTTAACTCAACTTCAGTTAAACTAAGACTAATGATACCCGTCCTTAAAAATGGAATTCTCGGGTCAACCCTTAAACTGCTTCATAGTATTGTATCAATAAATGAAACCGAATCTGAAAAAGATAATGACTCTCGAAAGTGGAATACCATTGAAGTGGCCGAAGAAGCCATTAAATTAATTACAACCGATATATATGAAGTAGACATAGGAGGTCTGACCCCTCAAACAGATTATTTGATGAGAATTGTCTTCAATCAGACCTCAAGTAATACAGTATTCGTTCGGACGTATCCGCACGGAATAGATATTACATTCAACGGTTGTTTTCATGGAAATCAAACCATAGAAGTGGGACAAGTCTTCTATGAGGGAGACTGTGAATACAAATGCGTTTGTCGGGAGGGAGGCCTCAGAGAATGCGAGGAAAGATGTCCCGTTTATATTGATTCAGTTGGCTATGAGAACTGTGATTGGGGTCCAGCACCCGATGACCCCTGTTGTACAGTTCCCATTTGTGATAAATCTAAAAAGAAAAATACAGGAGATGACCCTGATGCAGAACCCTTTTGTGTCAGTGAAGGAGGAAAAGTCTATAAGATTGGTCAGTCTTGGGATACGGGCACCAATTGTTTGAAAAAATCATGTCAATGCGCTCTATTACCCAATGGTACAACAGCTGTTCAATGCAAGGGTGGCTGCGCTACACTACCCGCTAATGCCCAACAGCCAAATGAACAGTGTCCAAGTCCTCAAATCGTTCAGCCGGACGACCCTTGTATATGTCCTTATGTGGTCTGTCATAACAATATCAACCGTAAGTTAAATACCTTGTTAATTCTTTTGTACTTATTTTTAAATGACATTTTACACAATTTCTAAGATTCAATGTTTTATTTGTTCATTGAATTCATTAAATAATGCAATCATTTGATCAAAACTTTAGGCAACAAATATTGGGTCAAATGTTTGTTTCACAATATATCGCAGGTTTTGTTGGACTTTATTTGAAATAATCGTCAAAATTAATTAGTTTTTCTCAAATGTTTCAAAAATCGATGGCTTTTTGATAACTTTTGAGTATATTTTTAAAAAAAGAAAAACAATTTTTAATTTTAGAATAAATCTCTTAAATTTCAAAATTAATTATAGATTGGTAATTGATAAAATTAATCATGCTGTTTCATAACATCTGATATGTTAAATGATGCCAAGCTCATCTTATCTGACACTGAATTCAAAGTAAATATAGTTTAATAACTATGTTTGGTATTTAGTGAATATAAAACAAACAGGATATTAAAAAACTTGAAAAAATTAGAATAAGTGTTATTTCTTTATTTGAAAAATGAGTTTAAATGCCGTTATTTTTAATTTATTTCTATGATTGATATCGACATAAGCACAGACAACTTATTCTGTGCTAACTCTGCTAATTAGGACAGAATATGAAATGAATCTCAAAATATGATTCGAATTGAAAATATTGTAATAAAATGATTGTGAAATTTTATTTAAATTATTTTCGACTAAATTAATTTTAAGATAATCTTCTGCGGAGGTGTGGGCTTCAAAAAAGCCATTGTTTGATTAGTAGGTGTCAAACAAAAGGGTGCAACTGTTAAACATTTTGGTAGTTTTTTTGTTATTTTTCTTCCTTTTATAGAATTCACTTTCAAAATATGTGTCGAAATAAAAAGACTATTATTTTATTTATTTAATTATTTTATTACTAAATGGTTTGAATCATCGGATTCTCAAATAAGATCCGAAATAAAATATAGAAAATACAAAATAAACAAAATTAGTCCTCATTTTCAGAATTACTTAATCGATTGAGTCGTTTAAAAGCCTTTGAGATTTTGATTTGCATTTAATGTTTATAATTAGTTATATCCAAGATTAAACATAATTAAGTATTTGCGTAAAATTGATTTAAACACGAAATTTCAATGAACTCATAAAACATATAAAACTTATAAAAAGCAAATTTTATCAGATTTGCAGTAAAATGGAATCAGATAATAATATGAACATGAACATTTTTTCAACAAAAACACTAAAGTGTGGGAATTATTACTATTTTTGATGAATCTCTGATTTAAGATTATTTAATATTTAGAATAATCTGAAAACAAATTGTTTTATTCTTAGCACTGGATTTGCCCGAAAAGCCTTCTTCTCCTAAAAACAAAAAATTTTGCGAATTTAAGGGAAAAAAGATTGCGATCGGAGAAGAAATTTATGACAATTGTCGAGCAGTTTGTCACTGTGGACACGACGCTCGACTTAATTGTGCAGCCATTGAATGTCCGCACAATTTTGCTCCCCATGTGTCAGATTGTCTCGAGTGGGATATCGACCCCCACTTCGTTCCGACAGCACCTAATTGTTGTCCTCAACCAAAATGCAAAAATGGTAAACAAATTAACTCGATTTTTACAGTTTTAATGTAATGCTTAAAACTACCATCAGATGGATCATGCTCATTTGCGGGCATTCGATTTCCAAACTTTAAGCACATACCACAGGAACTGCTTCCGTGTGGCACAAGATGTGTGTGTGTAAACGGTAAGGTAGACTGTGAGAATAAATGCCCTTCAGTGCCAGATATTCCACCGCCACATATGCCGTGTCCGCCTTTAATGGCATATCGAGGTCATCTTCCAGGTCTGTCTGATTATTAATGTATTTTATCGAATAAATTGGTTTCATTACATAATTGAAATTTCAGGCGATAATTGTTGTTTGCATTGGTTATGTCGGGAACAGGAGAAGTCCAGTGAGTTTTTTATTCTGTTTTCAAATTATAGCTCGAATTCAAAGCATTCAAATGAAATAAGAAGTTTTGCCCAAAACTATAAAACATATAATTATTATAAAAACATTTCTGACATTTCTTTCATCAATTGTTCGACACTTTATTCAAGTCTTTGCGAAATATTCTAAATTTAATATAAGTTTTGAAAGGATTTGATTGAAATATGAATTTATTGTGAAAATGATTGCTTTCAATAAATTCAAAACATATATAATATTCATCTCTTATTCCTCAATCTTTAAACTCAGTTTATTAAAGAAATTAAATTTAAGATTAATTCAGTGATGTCCAAAGTCCGAGGCTCAAGGCTTAAGGGAGATGACGCTATTTTTTAAAACTTAAAAACCGCCGAAAAAGGGGTTTAACCAAGAAATTAAAGTATTTCGCACTAATATTAGAGGTATTCAAAATGTTAAAAATTGGATTTCGGTAATAAATTTCTTCACATATTTTTTTTATCAAAAAACATTAAATTTGAGTTATTTAAGAGTTTTTAATAATCAATTACCACTTTTTCATTAAAATTTTCAATATTTTGATAAAAAATAGCCAAAAAATACGGCCGACATTTTTCGTCTCGCTCTATAGAGTGGATTTTCTAGGATTTCTCGGTTCAAGGGGGATTTTGGCATTATCCCCCTTGGGCATCACTGGGTTAAATAAATATTTGAATTAATTTTGAGTGCTTTGAATATTTAAAAATAATTGTTTTATTTATTTGTTAGTCATTCCCATAATTAATTTGAGAGCATTTAAATTGAATTCTGAAGTATTCTGTGCTCATTATTAATCCATTATTAATATAATTTCAAACCTTACTCTCATTTGTCGATTCGCTTCAATTTATTAAAAATATGAAAAATAAATTACATAACAGTTAGGGGTCTGAGGCATAGCTTTCTTGAGATCATTAGATATTAACATTGAATGAAATAATAAATAATGAATTTCTAAAAAAATCTAAACTTTGAAACAATAGGAAAATCTAATAAAAATCTAACAAAACCTTAATTTTCATTCATTGATAGCAAATCATTGCACACATAATGGAAAACGTTATAAATTGGGTGAACAATGGGATGAGAAGGGGCCGGGTGTCAAAAAGCGGTGTCAGTGTAGTATAAACAATGGACTGCCACATGTGCAGTGCCATCCTGGAGGATGTCCACAGATTACTGACCGCTTTTTGCAGCCAACCCTTGATTGTCCCAACCCGACAATTGTTATACCGGACGACCCGGTCGTACTCTGTCCTTACGTTATATGCAATGACTCTAAAGACTCAGGTACTAAATCCATACTAATATTGATATCCTTTCCCAACAATAAATTCGCTAAAAATAACTAAATTTTTAAAACAGTTTTCAATTTTGATGTAAAGAAATTATAAATAATATTGTGATTATAGGCCGTGACTTAGAACACGTCAATATAGTGGCCATAAACTCAACTTCAGCCCGCATTAGATTTACTTTACCATCACTTTTGGTGGGACTCATTGGACACGCAGAACTCCACTATACCACAGATCTGAATATTCCTCGTTCACAATGGAATATTCAGAAGTTTGCGAGACCTAAACGTTTGTTCGATACTCCAAATATTGAATACCATCTTGGAAATTTGAGTCCAGACACCACTTATTTCTTCCAAATACAAGTCATTATTGAGGCCCTACAGTCTGGTCCTGAAAGTGAGATCTATAAATTGTATTTACCACCCGTTCCTTCAGTGACGAGCACTACCACTACTACTACAACAACTGTGCCGCCAATGATAATGCTTGACGTAGGTCTTAACGCGGTCTCCAACGATCCAAGAACATTGAAGATTTCGTGGAGAGTATTCACTCCTCAGGAGAAGAAGTTCATCGATGCCATACAAATAAGATATAAAAACGCTGATAAAGAAGAGAGCGATTGGAAGACCACTCAATTGTTACACCGCGACATCCGTTCCCATGTATTAAGAGATCTACAGCCGGGAGTTTCCTACGCGGTTGACTTATTGTTTACTTCCAATCCCGATATCTCGACTCATATTATTTCAACCAAACCTATTGTCATCGATATGCCGCTCCCGCCTAAAGACATGTATGACATTCGAGTGACTTTACATCCGAATGATGTGAAAGTGGAAGCACTGCATACAGTAATCAAAGTGAATGAACTGCCCATTCCTATCAATAAGTACATAAATGTGGTCAAAATATCGTATAGAAGTGAGGACAGTATGGAATTGCTGCACACTTTCACAAATCCAGACGGTGAGGGAAGACTTCTTTTGGATGGATTGAAACCCAATAAAAGGTAATTAAGTCTAAACTTTGCTTTAGTTTTGTTCTAATAATTGATTTTTCTCTCATTTAAAGATACAAAGCATGGATTGATCTCTACTTAACGAACGGCAAAATTGTTTCTTCAAATGCAATTGAGTTTACGACCAAGGACACTCCAATCAATGAAGATATCAATAAAATAAACACTTCTGGTCAGTTTATTAACATGTTTTATTATAAGTTTAATGGAAATCTTTTCCTTTCACTTATTTCTTATCGATTATTACTCTTTATTTAATGAAATCCTAAACTTATAGCAAACGAAGCGGAAGCCCTTCACGAGAATCAGGTCACTGATGCCCGGTATCTGTATTGTCTTCTTATCGTTTCTTTATTTGCTGTCATTACTGCAATCGGTTTCGTTGTTGTCTTATATTTTCTGCTGCGAAGGCAGTCGTCAGCGAAAGCGCCCATCACTAGAGCGCCGTCAGAATCGGCTTATGATAACCCGACTTATAAGGTATTGATTTTATTTTCATTATATTTTTAAAAAACAAATTTTGTTTGATTTGCAGACATATGAAGTGGGCGAACGACCCATAGAAGAGAACGGTATAAAGAATGGCACTATTCAGGCATAAATACATAAATTAAATTCTATTGAAAGCCTTATGTTTTCAATTATGTAAATTAGTTTAATATTTACGAAATTCACAATTTTTAATACTTTGTGGTCATTCAACTAAATTATTGTTAATATAACTTTCATTCAAATCATTATTAATTTCTTAAAATCAAAAACAAATAAAAGTCATTTTTCATCAAATCATATGATTCTAATTCAACCTTAATCCAGGAAAAAGCAAACAATGACCTATCTCATTATTTTTGAGCAATTTATTTCGATTTGTGCTCAAAACATATTTGAGTTTTTGGTAATTTATATTCAAATTGATTCGAATTAGAGTTTATCGACATTTGAATCGATATTTCTTTTAGTTTTTTCTTCGCAAAAATGGATTTCAATTAAATATTCAGACTTTTATATTATGTGACAATTATTGTAATCCCATTGTTGTCAAACTCAATAACAAGAAAATCACAGAAATATTTCTAATATTCCTCAATCTTTTCCCAAATATCAATATAATTTATTAGAGCTTCTATTATCGCATTATCGATCAAGCTTATTTATTATTATTATTTATCACAAGTAAACCAATTGACAATAAATAAACTTGTTTCATTATTCCATTTAATTTTCTTCATTTTAAAAGAATACTTAGAAGTAGCATGGTTAGACAAAGGAAGAGCCTGTTTATGAATTTGAAAATTTTAAAAATACTTTGGGTGTAATGGATATACTGTTTATGAGGATTCAAAAACATAATAAACTAAATTATTAATAATTTATTATTTATAAAATTCTTGTTTTAATTAAGATATTTAAAAAAATAATAGTAAAGAGTCGACACATTTTATAATATTAAACATAAAGGGTATGTAAATGTTTATAATGTGTATGTGAGGAGTAAAATATTCATTTGTTTTAATATTAAAAAAGTTATTCGAGATCAAAATCACTTGGTTACTTCATCGATCATCCTGTAATATATATATAATATAGTATAGAATACATGACCACTTTAATCTATTATTTGTAATAAGGTATTTTGATGGCAAATCCTTATAATTTATAACTAATACAAAAATGATGAGTTTTGGCAAAAGTTTGACATTAGGTTTATGGACAAAAGTCATATACGTATGGCTTTGTATGTTAGAGTTTTGCTGAAGAACTTGCATTTCCCCCTGTTACTATCGTCTTTAACTCGGGTGAGTTTGTAGATTCTTGGAAATGGATAAAAGAAAAATAATCATTATATTTATTGAAAAGAATTTTTTTCACAACAAAGCTTTCGACTCAATAAAAAATTTATTATTGAATTTTCAACGGTTTTGAGTCAAACAAATCATCGATTTTTAAAAATATTTTCAGAAAAAGGAAAGGAAATCAAATAACATTAATCGACAGTTCTATTAATGTTGTAAAAGGTATGACCAAAAAGTTGAAAAAAACACTTTCATTAATTTTCATTTGAAGGAAAATAAGAAAAATATCGGTTTATTTATTAGTAGTGGCAATCTGATCATGCTAATTGATTTGTAACATTTTCCTAAAATCTTGTACAGTGCCTACGAAAAAAGCGTGTTTGAACCCAAGCTAAAAACTTATTAAACTTAGTCATCTACTAATGTTTTTAATATAAAAAATAGG